>JASDQU011178509.1:16501-31817 GCA_032191745.1 Picea mariana
TATTTCAATTAGAACATTCTTTATGCTTCAAGATTCTATGTTTCTGGTGGGAAAATGTGAATGGATTCATTTCATAGAGAGGATGTTAGGTGCCCATGTCTTATTATGACAACACTTTCACACCTTACCTATGATGGGAATAAAATTAGTTTCCCTTTGATGCATTGTGTAGATAGTTTAGTGTGAAGGCCTCGATTGATTAGGTACACAAATATTTCTTTGAGACAGTTTTTTTTTGCATGGGATCACCATCGTGTCGTTTTAGATGAGAGGAGATTATTCTCATTCATGTAAGATTTATTTAAATTATTTTTTTTGAGAGGGTCCATGCCACATGACCAGGAGTACCCCACTTTCCTGCTAGGTCAATTCTTGATGCACGTATGCGCATGTGAGGGAAGTTGTTTCCCAAGAGGGGCCAATCAGAGTTTCTATGTACTTCGGTTGGTAGGGAGATATGTGATTTTTTGTCTAGAGAGGATAATAATGTCCTCTATATTGTATAGTACCCCTATGTGGGATGGATGTTATGACCCAACACCTTATAAAATGATAAAAAGTCAATGAATATAGTCCACTTCGAACGAAAAACCTCCTTTTACAATATATCCAATTAATAATACAATATGAGATGAGATAAGATGATCCTAATATTATGTCTTCGTTGGTATATATATATATGAGACAAAGGGTACAATTCTAATGAAAGGGTACAATGAAGGGTTCTAGCTGAGATACAATTATAACACTATAAATGTAATAATTCAATATATAGTCCTTAATAATGGGTTTTGCACCTAAAATGGTGCTTTGTCTAGGTTTCAACATACCCCTCCCATTCAAACAATTGTTTTCCTCAACACTTGACTAACTATGTGTGTTTCTACATGAAGAACTCATATTCCCATGTTTCTTCTTCCACTATTAGGTTCTTCCATTTGATGAGGTACTCTGTAATTTCTCGATTTCTCGGCTGCTTAATCCTTGTTTCAAGGATTGTTACTAGTTCTAGTATGATTTTTCCTTTTTCATTAATA
Source organism: Picea mariana (assembly GCA_032191745.1). NCBI lineage: Eukaryota > Viridiplantae > Streptophyta > Pinopsida > Pinales > Pinaceae > Picea > Picea mariana. Next base: position 17,539 of record JASDQU011178509.1, read on the forward strand.
TCTTGTAAAATAGTTTGGACTGAGATCTTATTGTCGATTACCTTCTTCAAGAAATAAACATGGAAGACTACATGTACACGTGAATATGGAGGGAAATCCAATTTCTAAGCCATACTTCCAATCCTTTAGAAAACCTTATACGGGCCATAATATTTGGGTGCTAATTTATTTTCCTTCTTTTGTTTCTTGAGGGACATCTATTTATATGGTTGTAGCCTCTGAAATACCCAATCCTCCAATTCAAATTCCCTTTCACTGCGAATGTTTATCTGCTTGTTGTTTCATCCTATTTTGTGCCATAACCAAGTTGTCCTTCAATAGTTTGAGAACCTCTTGTTAGTTCCTTATCTGGTCCTCCAATACTTGAACCATTTTATTCCCTTTCAAGGGTGATGTACTGGATGGAGGATGATATCCATAAAGTTCCATAAATGGTGATATTTTGATGAAGAATGGAAGGATGTGTTGTATCACCATTCCACCAAGGGAAACCACTTGACCCATTGTGTTAAGATATCCTTCTATACATTTATTAACAATCTCAATTTTCCCATCATATTAAGGGTGGTAAGATGAGATGTGAGCCAATTGAGTACCCAAACAAGAAAATAACTCAGTCCAACAATTTCCAATGAAAATTGGATCACTATCACTCACAATAATATTAGCGACTCCATATAGCTTTTGGACTATTTCCATGAATGTTGTAGCTACTGTATTTTCTTTAAAAGGATGAGAAAGAGAGATAAAAATTAGCATACTTTGTCATTCGATACACTACTACCATGATGATAGTATTTCCTTCAGAATTGGGTAAAATTGTAATAAAGTCCATTGAAACTTCTTCCCAACGTTGAACTGGTATAGATAATGGTTGTAAGAGATGTGTCATATTGAATGCGTCTCCCTTATTCCGGTGAAATACTAAAGATCCAGACATAAAATTTTTAACATCGGTTTAAAGAGCTTCCCAGAAAACATCCTTCTTTATAATGTTGTATGATTTCAAGAATATTGAATGTCCTCCTATAGGAGAAGTGTGCAATTTCAGAAGGACCTTCTATTTGAGTTGGGAATTCTCACCAAATATAGGTGATCATGATACCATAGAAGATAATTCTTCCATACCAAATTATGTAATGAACTAGGGTCCACATGTATTTGTTGAATGATATTGCATACCTCTTGATCTTGCTTACATTCTATCCTTGCTTCTTCTACCTAATCAGATTACGGGATAGAAATAACACATAGTGAACCTTTTGTTTCTTCTTCTTTCCTTGAAAGGGAATTTTCCACAACATGATGTTTTCCCTTTTTGTAGATAATTTCAAATTTATAACCTATCTATTGAAGTTTGAGTAGCTTTGGAAGATATTCTTATTATATTCATATTGTATTTGACCAAGACAAAACCCTAAAGAATAATATTATATTATATTTGTTAATTTTTCCCTATTGTGCCTTTGTAAAAGTCGTCCCTATTGTGCCTTGACAAATTCAATTGTAAATTAGAAAGATAAAGTGGACAGGTTGGCCCTGACCTAATTTCTAGGGGGCACAACTTGTATTTATAAGAGGCTAGGTGCCTCACTTGAAGAATATACACAACAAGCTCTCTCACACAGAAAAGTGCACAAGTTTGAGAGAGTGACGCAGCTACAGAGGAAGGGTGATACAGCTGCAGGGGAAGGGTTTTGGTTATCAGTTGGAGCACTATCTTGGTCTAGTAGTGCGCTAATGTATTCTGGTTAGGGTTCTCTAGTTTATCTTCTGTTTTGGTGAGATCTCTCTTGAGAGAGACATTGTACTTGTCGAAGAATCTATATTGAAGAAGCTTTGCTGGGTTTTCTCCCCACGAGGGTTTCCCAACATAAATATTGTGTATACCATGGATGTCTTACTTTCAGTGATCCTTATGCATGAAATTATTGTTTTAATAGTCTAAAGTTAAAGAATACTGAACACACTTAAACCCTTAAGAATTTTAACATGGTATCAGAGAAATCCTGAAAGAAGCCATTTTCACAGTTTAGAATAGCTCGTTGGGGAAACTAATACCATAGGAAAAGTATCCTAACCCTATCATATCTTTCCTTGGGTTTAGATTCTCATTTTGATGAAGTTTTGAAAACTAGAACTGGTGCTTCCATTGCTTGCAACTGCAAAAAACCCTAGAAGGTAATTTAATCCACTTTCTGGAGGTTGTTGGTCAAAGTAAGGCTACCAAGAAGTTCACCTAAGGAGGTCACACCTTTCCCCCAGAGAAGAATTCCAAATTTCACATTTTGAAAAATTAGGGTTTCCTCATAAACCCTAGTTCAAGACGTCTTGGTAGTTGCAGAATTGAAGCTGGAAGTGATCACCCTGGCATAGTACACTCTGGTAAGTAAAAAACCTTTCCTTGAAAAATTCAGATTTTTTCTCATTGTATTGTTCAAGCACAAGATGGCACACAATACCAAGATTGATGAGAATCTTGAAGGTGTTGATAACTTTTGAGGATGGAAGTACATAGTGATGCTCATTCTAGAAGAGAATGATCTAGAAGATCTCGTAAAAGAATAAGTTCCAGAACCTAATGAATATGAGGCCAAAGAAAAGTACAAAAAGAACCTACTAAAGGTGAAGAGAATAATTCTTGATTCTATCAAGGATCATTTGATCTTCCATATCTCATCATTGACAACTCCCAAGAAAATGTTTGATGCCTTATCCTGATTGTATGAAGGAAAGAATATCAACCAGAAGATGACCTTGAGAACACAACTCAAGAATGTGAAGATGCAAAGTTTAGAAACTATAGAATCATACTTCACAAGAGTGTCTCAAATCAAAGAGCACCTTAAAGCCATTGGAGATACAATCGAAGAAGCCGAGTTGCTGATGACTACATTGAATGGTCTCCCCAGATCTTGGGAATCATTCATTCAGGGTATATGTTCAAGAAGAAGGATAAAAAGGTTTAGCAGACCATGGGAGGATTGTACTCAAGACTAATCTATATTGGCAGCAAGAGAAGAGAAACTAGGCAATGAAGAAAATCAAACCCTAACAACACATACTAGAGAAGGAAAGAGCAAGAAGGAAGTTCACTCGCATAAGAAACCTCATGGATTACAAAAGACTCACAATTTCAAGAAGGATTTCTCAAATTGTGGATGTTTCATTTGTCAAAATATGGGACACATTTCCATAAACTGTCCCAACTCCAAAGGTCAAGTCAAAAAAGGAAAGTATAAAAGACATCTTGCTCATGCTGTAGAGGATGATGAACATGATCATGAGAAAACCAAAGAAGAAGACTCAAGTGAAGAATACATTTTGATCTCATCTCTTACAGGTACAATCACTCATGGAAGTGGCACATGGATTATTGATAGTGGTGCATCTAAGCACATGACTGTTTATAAGGAATCTCTCTCAGATATAGTTTAGAAATATTCACCTCACAAGGTGAAGATAGGTGATGACTATCGCTATTCCATTAAAAGAGTAGGAGAAGCATCCTACAAGTTAGATGCTTGGAAAACTATGAAGATGAAGGATGTTTTGTATGTACCTGGTTTGAAGAAGAATATCCTTTCCATCTCAACTTTAGATGAGAAAGGATTCATAGTTGCTTTCATTGATTGTGAAGTCGTCATGTGGCCTAGAGGAAAATATATTGATGATGATGTATTGATTGATGTCCAAGAAGGAGGATTATACAAGAGAAATGGACACTCAATTTTAGAGCTAGTACATAGTACAATTACTCCAAGTGAACTATGGCATATAATATTTTATCATATTCATTACAAAGCCCTACCGATCATGAGAAAGATGGTGTCAGGTTTTCTAGAAATCCAAGTGGAACATGAAGGCATATGTAAAGGATGCACTCAAGGAAAGAATGTGAAGAAACCATTTCCAAGAAGTGATAGCAAAGCTGAGAGAGGCTTGGAAATTATACATTCAGACGTGTGTGGACCGATGTCACTTGCTTCACCTTAGCAGGTATGTATACTATGTTTCATTCGTTGATGATTTCTCATGTAAAACTTGGTTTTATATTTTGAAGGATAAAAGTGAAGTGTTCAACAAGTTCAAAGAGTTCAAGGCACTTGTTGACAACTTGTATGAAAATAAGATAAAGATTTTGAGATCAGGTAATGGAGGATAATTCACTTCAGATGAATTCAAGGAATTCTATAAGGAATTTGGGATTAAGAGGGAGATCTCTACTCCCTACAATCCTCAACATAATGGTGTGGCAGAAAGAAAGAACCATACAATCATGGAAGCAGTGAAGGCCATGATTCATGATCAAGATTTATCGATGCATATGTGGAAAGAGGCAGCCAAGACCGTTGTATATGTGTAGAACAAAAGTCCCCACAAAGTACCTGGGAAGAAGACACCAGAGGATATATTTACAGGTGAAAAGCCAAAGGTTATCCACCTAAGGATATTTGGTTCTCCAGTATATGTGCATGTCCCCAAGGACAAAAGATCGAAGTTGGACCCTTTAGGAAAGAAGGGTATATTTGTTGGATACAGTGAGACATCGAAGGAATACCAAGTTTACATCCCCGGTCACCATCATATTGAGACTAACAGAGATTTTACCTTCGATGAGAATAAAAATTTATGTAAATCAAGGAAACATCATTCAAACAAGATTCATGATGAGGAGCCTGAAACTCCTAGAGTTACAGATAGAGATGTAGGTGATGATGTTGTACTAGAAGATCATGATATGGAAGAACCATATATACCTGCAGACTCATCCCAAGAGATGAATACCAAGAAGATAATACCATCTTGGGATTAATAAATTATTCAGAATGTAGATATGTATGGTGCTCCAGATGGATCCTTTAGAGAAAGCAAGAAGTCACGATCTTACTCTATCTATGTGGCATTTCTAAGTGACATAATTGATGTCGAGACTACCAGTTATGAAGAGGTTGCAAATAAGAAAGAATGGAAGGATGTCATGGTTGAAGAGTACCATTCCATTGGAAATAATGATGTTTGGGATGCGGTTCTGAGATCGAAAGAGAAGGCAATTGTAAGTTCCAAGTGGATTTACAAGACAAAAAATTCAGCAAATGGAAGTATTGAGAAGTACAAGGCAAGGTTCGTAGAACATGGTTTCTCCCAGAAAGAAGGAATAGATTATGAGGAGACATTTTCTCTTGTGGCGAGATACACTTCAATTGGAGCTATACTTGAAATAGATGCAGTAAAAAAGTGGAAGGTACACCAGATGGACATGAAGACAACTTTTCTAAATGGTGTAATGGAAGAGGAAGTGTATGTGGAGTAGCCATAAGGTTTCAAGACACATGATAGTCAGACACATGTGTTTATATTGAAGAAATCCTTATATGGGTTAAAGCAAGCACCCAAAGCATGGTATGGTAGTATTGATAGCTTCCTGATGAGCTTGGGATTTACCAAGAGTAAAGCAGATTCCAACCTGTACTTCAAGGTTGTGGATGGTGGACCAGCGATACTAATGTTACATGTGGATGGTGGACCAGCGATACTAATGTAACATTAGTATCGCTACTAATGTAACATTAGTATCGCTACTAATAATACATAAATCCCAGCTGACGAGTAAAATCCCCGTGATGACATAAATCCCGGATGGATGATTAGACCCTAGATGTTGATGTGGTTACAAAACTTTCTCAATATAGATTCATGGAAATTCAACAAGTCAATGGTCAAGTGTACAGAAGAGTAGAAGTAGTCGTGATGATCGTGCCAAAATAATACCTTCCTTGCTAAGAGGGAGTGTTGAAGTTTGAGTATCTTTGGAAGATATTATTATTATATTCATATTTCAATTGACCAAGACAAAACCCTAAAGAATAATATTATATTAAATTTTTTAAGTCGACCCTATTGTGCCTTTGTAAAATTCGGCCCTATTGTGCCTTGACAAAGTCAATTGTAAATTAGAAAGATAAAGAGGATAGGTCGACCCTGACCTAATTTATGGGGGGCACAACTTGTATTTATAAGAGGCTAGGCACCTCACTTGAAGAATATACACAACAGTATATCTCACACAAAAAAGTGTGCAAGTCTAAGACAGTGACACAACTACAAAGGAAGGTTGTTCTAGTGAAGGGTTTTGGTTATCAGTTGGAGGAATATCTTGGTCTAGTGGTGCACTACTCTGTTCTGGTTAGGGTTCTTTGGTTTATCTTTTTTTTTTGGTGAGATCTCTCTTGAGAGAGACATTGTACTTGTTGAAGAATCTATATTGAATAATCTTTGCTAGGTTTTCTCCCCCACGAGGGTTTCCCAGGATATATCTTGTGTATATTGTAGATGTCTTTATTTTAGTGATCCTTATGAATACAATTATTTTTTTAATAGTATAAAGTTAAATAATACTGAACACATTTAACTGCTTAAGAAGAATTTTAAGACTATTATCTCTGTAACCTAATTTTGTTGTTCTTTTGAAGAAAACGTTTTCTTCAAGAAGTACTTCAAACTATCATGATCTGTTTTTACTTTGAACTGTCTTCCTATTAATTAAGGGTGCCATTTATGAACTACATGTAGTATGGCCAATATTTATTTTTCATAAATGGGTTTGAATAAGTTTTTTCCATTAAGTCAGCTTCTTTCAAAGGCAAGGGGCCTTCACTATTGCATTAAAATTGCACCAATTCCATTGCGTGAGGCATCACACTCCACAATAAATTCTTTTGTAAAATTAAGTGTGGATAGGAAAGGAGTTGTACACATATCCTCCTTATGTTTTTCAAAAGATTTAGTTTCTTCTTCAATCCAAGAAAATGCTTCCATCTTTAATAATGTTGTTATAGGTGCTACTATTTGACCACAGTTCTTGACAAACTTGCGATAATAGCCTGTAAGTCCTAATTATAATCCTTTAATTTTCCTCAAGGTTTTTACAATTGGCCATTCGCTCATAGATTTAATGTTTTTAGGGTCCATGTTTACACCTTCATTACCCAAAGTAACACTTGGAAGGCTTTTCATAAATTTGTTTCTATTCCAATAGTTGTAATACTATGTAAACATGTTGTATATTCTCTTCCCTATATTTTCTGTAGATTAGTATGCCATCAAAAAATACTAACACAAATATTCTAAGGAAGGGATTGGAAATAGAACTCATCAATATTTGAAATGTTGAAGGTGCATTTGTAAGTCCAAATGGCATAACCAAAAAATCATAATGACCTTCATGTGTTCTAAAAGATGTCTTACGAATGTCTTCCTACCTCATTCTGATTTGATGATATCATGATCGAAGATCCATCTTAGTAAATAATATTTCTCCATGCAATTCATCTAATAATTCATCAATGATAGGAATAGGAAAATTATCTTTGATGGTCATTTTGTTGAGATATCTACAATCTAGACACCAACGCCATGAACCATAGGTTTCTATAACCATCACCACCAGTGAAGAGAAAGAACTTTGGATAGGTTGAATGATGTCAACCTCTAACATTTCTTGGATCATGCATTCATTCTCACTTTTCTATGCATATGGATACCTGTAAGGCCTAATGCTAGTGGTATGATTCCTAGTTGCAAATGAATAGCATGGCCATGATATCAAGAAGGTGGAAGACACTTATGCATTTCAAAAAATACCTTGGAAGGATCGTTGATAATTATTTAGAGATATAATAGAGCATATGATATAGATGTTGAAATATCAAGTGAACACAATTGTGAAATTACACCCTGGTGTCCCTTTTTGAGTAATTTTTTCATGCTATTAGAGCTTACCACTTTAGATGGTTTCCCTTCGATACCTCTAAACTCAATTTCCTTTCCATATGAGGACAATATCATGAAAATATATTGAAAATTAAGGGTCATTGTTCCCAATTATTGTAACCATTGGACCCCTAATACAACATCAACACTACCCATTTGGATGGAAATCATGAGGCTATCCAAAAAATACCCCCCCATGTTGAGCTTAATCCTATGGAATTTCCTTGAACAATTTATAGTACCTCCATCTGCAACCATTACTTGAAACTCTAGTGTAGGATATACAAAACAATTGAGATATTTTTCTAATTTGTAATTGATTAAAATATGGGTACCACAAGAATCAATTAATATTGTTACCTTTTTATTTTTTGATGTATTCTTGTATCTTAAGGGTTTGTAGAATAATGATGTAAACCAATGCATGACAAGCTATTGTTGGAGTAGTATCTTATAGATTTAGATTTTGTGGTGGTTTCAATTCCTGATATTCTTCCTCTTCACAGTCTATGTAGAATTATTTCTTCTCACTGCATTTATTCTCCTTACTGTACTTGCTATAGCAATTAAAACATAGTCCTTTCTCTCTTATTCCATCCATTTGTTGAGGTGTCAACCTTGTTGGTTGAGGTATGCTTGTCTCATGATCCCCAAAAGGATCTCTGCTTCAAGTGTATGCTCCAATGGTAGACTTGTGTGTAGTATTATTCATGGCTTGAATATGATGAAAAAATTGCATGACTTCCATAATATTTGCAAGATGTTTTAAGAAAATCTCATGTTTAATTTCTTCTTTTAATCCACCTGTATAATATTCCAACAAACGTTCATCGCTTATATCATACACCCTTCTAATACCCGAAATCCTAAATTATAATCTTCAATATCACCTAAATGCTTGATCCTTGTAAATTGACAAAAGTAGTCATGTTCCCAAATTTTCCCATATTGTGCTTCTAAGTCTCTTGTAAATAAACCCAAAGTATAATGATAAAAATGGGGATTCCTTTTAACTACCAATTGATACCATTGATATGGTTTTATATGAAATTTCAAAGTTTCTATGTGAATAATTTTCTTATCATCGACAATATTATGCAATTCAAAATATTTTTGTATTTGGTTCACCCAGGTAAAGACCTATGCTCCATCAAAATTCTTTAATTCAATCTTAGGAAAGTTGAATTTAGGATCCCCACTGTAATTAACTCCATTATTGGAGTTAAATCCACTTGAAAATTTATTATTATCGAAAAGTTGCTCAAGATGAATACTACCTTTATTTTCATGAGTTCCTTGCATTTTGATATCTCCCTTAGGGAGTCTCTCATCTAGAGCATGAAATAAAATGGAAGACATGGAATTTTTCAATTCCTTCATGTATTTCTGTATTTCTTATTTATTTTCATCCACCTTCTTATCCATCTTATCTTCCATTTCATCCACATTTCTTTTTATATTTTCATCCATTTTATATTCTATTTGTTCCATATTTATTTTCATATATTCCTTATTTTCATACATATTTGTTTTCATGTCATTCTTATTTTAATTCATCTTCTTATCCATTTGTTCCCTATCTCCAGTGATATTATTTTCCCTCTGGTGGTAAATCTCTTGGATTTCATCTTGAATCATGGTTGAACTCTCTGGAGGTTTATTTGGTGAAGTAAATTTTGGAGGATCTTTTCAAGCCATGTGAGAAAATAATAATTATTTTCTTTTTCCTCTTTATCACAATTTTGAATCACCAATAACATATCTTCCAACAAAAATTTATGCCATTTGTAAGTTGTGTACCTTTCAAACCCTTAATTTGGATTCGGTCATCCTAATCGACCTTCCTTCTAAGGTATTTATAAAATTTTGTTCTGTAGTACTTTGATATGTCTTATCTTCAATCCCATAGATCCAACCAAAATTTGAGGTGCCAAGTAAAATTTATAATAAATTTCCCAAACCTTGCTAATATTTGGACTTTTCTGGAGAGAAAACTTGTACATAATTCTATGTGTCCAATATTTAATACCCAGTTTTAAAATTTCGGTCACCTATACTAGGAGATGTCTCCTCATTATCCACCAAGTTTCACTTTATAAAACCTCCCAGAAATTTTTTTATAGAAAAAATCCCAATCTGACTAGTTTAAAACCGAATTTGGGATGAGTCAAAAACCATATCTTCTATAGGATATATATCTCTGAAAGTATAATGAACCATAATCTAAATTTTGTACCACATGTACATTGATATTGTTGGATTATTGAGAGGGGGGTGAATCAGTAATAGCATAATTATAAACCTTTTTCTTCAAGTGATATATCAATGTAGAATTATTATCCAATAATGAGATATAAGAAATGAACAATCACACACATACATAGTACACCAGTGTNGTTTTACGTGGAAACCCAAATCAGGAGAAAACCACATAATGCTTTTTCTTATATGTCTTGAAGAATTACATTCATTGGAAGCACCAACTTCCTTTGTTTTCCAGCTGCAACTGGAAGGAGGCTTCAACCCCCTAGTTTCTCAAGCTACAACCTGAGGGAAGCTCCAACTCCCCAATTCTCTGGCTACAACCAGAAGGAGGCTACAACAGAAACGTGGCTACAACCACCTATCCTTGCCATGTCCAACTTCCGTGAAGTAGAAGTAGAATGATGGAACCACTGTCACACTATCACTGTGAGATATACCGCTATAAACTTGTACCAATAAACCTTAAACAAGTGCATCAACCATGCACCAACCTTGCTGAATTCTGTCTTATTCTAGAGAGAGACCTTGTAGAGCGTGCCCCACCTGAAATATTTGTTGAATCGATCCAAAACTATTACACAACATACTACAGATTGTACTCTAACCAACACATTTAGTCTTGCTGAATTTGGATCTGTTATGAAGAATTTATGACGTTTTTACCCGAAACACCTTAGAAAGCACCATCAAAAGAATTTATCCTTCCTTGAATTCCGACCTTCTTTTCTTCACCTTCCCTCAGATATTCGGCTTAGATATCCTTTGGTTACCTCAAACACCTATAGATATTCAATATTCTCAAGTGTGTTGTAAAATGAGAGAGCCTTGCCTCTTATTTATACTCTCCAAGTAGCTTCCTTAAAAACATCTTCTAGGTCACTTTGCCCACTTTCCTTATTTTAGGGTTAATCCACTTATAATTTCTCCATTAAATTTATTATTTAAATAATTTATTTTGTATTCATTGAATTATAGTACACTTATCACTTCAATTTATTATTTCCCTTCTAAAATCTCTTAAACCACTTTGACTACTTTAACCTTTTGGGGCTTCAAGCCAACATATGAGGATCCTCGAACTTCGTAAGGCCATAACTCTCAAACCGTGAGGATTTATGTGACGTTCCACATACCACCAAAAATGGCATGACATGTACTATCCATATAGAAAAGTATTACCTGAAAATATATCAAAACTCATACCATCATCCATCAAACAAACTTGGGTCAATTACCCAAACCTAGGTTCTCCAACTTCACATGGCCATAAATCTCTAACCGTGAGAAGTTATGTGATGTTCCACATACAACTAGAAATGGTGTGACAAAAAATATGCATATAGGATACTTTAATTGGAAAATTCACTATCCTTCATCTCATTATTCCAAAATTAAGCATGGGTTCTCTCACTCCGCAAAGCATATTCCCGTGAGGGCTTTCACCATAAGGGGACCACTTTGGAGTTCATCCATATTTACTTCTTATAAACCATGAAAAGACAATAATGAGTCATCTTTACATCAAACAAACTTGGGTTCATTACCCAAACCTCTGTGTTATGGGTCTTTCTGCAAGGGTTGACATCAATGAAGCCCAACCTTAATCAACAATCTTTTCCTTTGGCATTGATGGAAACACTCTGATGCAACACTGAAATCATATCACTCATTCTCCCCCTGTAACCATGCCTATGTCCTCCAACTCTGTCCTCTGCATCTTATAAATCTCTCCCCCTTTGTCATCAATGGAAAAGGTATCTTTCCATCTAGGGTTGATCCCCCTAACTGAACTATCCTCTTATGGTTCTTCCTCGTGTAAATATAAGACATATAAGATAATCATTCAAACAAAATTCATTTTGGAGTAGAAATAACTCCAAGTCTCTGGCGAAGATATTCAAAGGATTCCCATGGAAGTGGTTTTGTGAAGATGTCTGCCACTTATTCTTTTGTTCCCACATTCTCAACTCTGATGTTCTTTTCTGCAACCTTCTCCCGTAGAAAGTGATACTTGATTGGAATGTTCTTCGTCTTCGAGTGCATCACAGGGTTCTTCAAGATACTGATGGTGCTTGTATTATCACAATAGATTGGAATGGGCTCATCATACTCAACCTGTATATCTGTCAGAGTTTGTTTCATCCCAAGAACCTGTGTACAACATGATGTCGCTGCAATATACTCTACCGCATTTGTAGATAAAGATATTGATGATTGTTTCTTGCTTAGCCATGATACCAAACACTCACCTAAGTAGAACACTGCTCCACTGGTGCTTCGTCGGTCATCAATACAGCCTGCCCAATATGAATCTGTGTAGGCAATAAGTGATAGATATTTTCCTTTTGGATACCATAATCCAAACTCTTATGTTCCTTTGAGATATCTAAAAATCCTCTTTACTGCTAATACATGTGATTCCTATGGGGCTGCTTGAAATCATGCCACCTGTCCAACTACCTTCATTTCATCTGGTCTGGATGCTGTCACATATAGTAGGCTACCAATCATTGACTTGTATTGCCTCTGATCTGTAGACTTCGAATCATCATCTTTTCTCAACATGCAACTAGTTTGCATGGGAGTGATAATTGGTTTGCAATCTTCCATTCTGAACCTTTTTAGTGTTTCTCTGATATACTTGGTTTTAGAAATATAAATTCCTTGGTTGCTTTGACGTATCTGAAGTCCCAGAAATAAGGATAGTTCTCCAAGTAATGACATTTCAAATTCATTCTGCATATCTTTTGCAAATTTCTGGCTTAACCTGTCATCATCACTACCAAAAATAATATCATCAACATAAACCTCAACTAAAAAAATATTACCTTGACTTATCTTGATGTAGAGGTTGTTGTCTACACTTCCTTTTCTGAACCCTACCTGCTGCAGATACTTATCCAGTCTAGAGTATGATGCTCTAGAAGCATGTTTTAGACCATACAAGGCCTTCTTTAATTTACAAGCATAATCTATGTTCTTTGACAACTGAAATCCTTCTGTTTGTTCAATGTAGACTTCTTCTTCAAGTTCCCCATTCAGAAAAGATGATTTTATGTCCATCTAATATACTTTAATATTTTTGGAGCATGCATAAGCTAAAAGTAAATGGATTGCTTCCATTGTCGCAACTGGGGAAAATGTCTCTTCAAAGTCGATTCTTTCAATCTATGCATATCCTTTACATACCAATCTAGCTTTGTTCCTTGTAACTTGTCCATCTTCATTCAATTTATTCCTGAAAAACCCATTTTGTGCCAATCAAATTCTTATTCTTTGGTCTTGGAACCAATTCCCAAGTATCATTTTTCTCTATTTGAAACAATTCTTCATCCATGGCCTTATTCAAAAATTCATCCTTGCTGGCTTATTCAAAACAGTTTGGTTCAATTGTAGATAAGAGTGCTAGGTGTGTTTGTTCTGGTGAACGGATTCTTCTTCTAGTATCAACTCCTACATCTTTGTTTCCGATAATATGATCTAAAGGATGATTCTTCTGTACTCGTTTACTAGGTGTCTTTGGAGACACTTTCTGAACTTGCTCTTCTATTTCTGTCGGATTCTCTTCATCTTCCTCTTCTACTTCTTTTTCATCTCCTACTTCTTCTTCAAAAGGTTGTTCCATTGATTTATTTTCTTCTTCCTTTGATTCTAGTCTTTTTGTTTCATCAAATGTTACGTTGATTCTTTCCACAACTTTGTTCAGTCTCAGATTGTAACACTTGTATGCTTTCCTTGTACTTGAGTAACCAACAAGTACTCCTTTGTCCACACGAGAGTCAAACTTTCCCATTCTACCATCTTCTCTTTTGATGTAGCATTTTCTTCCAAAAACTCTGAAGTGCTTCACATTTGCTGGTCTTGTTTTCCATATCTCGTAGAGATTTTTGTCAGTGTTGTTTTTGAGCATTACTCTGTTTTGAATGTGAACTACTGTATGCACTGCCTGTGTCAAAAATATATCTGTCAATTTGGAATCCATTAGCATTGTTCAAGCCATTTCCTATACTGTCCTGTTCTTTCTTTCAACAACTCCATTCTGTTGAGGTGTCCTAGCAATGAAGAATTTCCTTTTTATTCCATGACTGCTGCAGTAGTCCATAAATTCCTTTGAAGTGAACTCTCCTCCATTATTAGATCTCAAGCATTTGATTTTTGAATCCATTTCATTTTCAACCATTTCCTTGTAGATCTTAAAGTTTTCAAAAGCTTCTCACTTATTCTTGAGAAAACAAACTACA
>JASDQU011178511.1:0-23992 GCA_032191745.1 Picea mariana
ATATAGATATAGATATGTGTATGTGTATATGTATATGTATATGGAAGAATGAGTTCTTGACCATTGCCATCAATGAAAACACTTTGAGGAAATGTGCATTATATTTTAACATATGCAATGCCTCGTCTCTACCCCATGAAATAAGTAAAATAATGTTAAAATTAGTGGTATTTCACTTGCACTGAAAACAACTCCCACTTATTCTACACCTCTCAAATCATTTTACAAAGTTCGACTAGAGTCAAGCTCAACAAGGTCTTCTTTCCCCACTAATTTTTCCAAGCTCATTCTCATAATTAGATGACGAGGCATCTAGCTACCTTAAGAGATTCATAGTTTCTCCCATCATTTACCCGTGCTTGGTTGAATTTCTTCACTTTGACATGCAAAGCACTGGGCATAAATTACATATGTATGTGTATATGTATATGTATATGGAAGAATGAGGTCTTGACCATTTCCATCAATGAAAACACTTTGAGGAAATGTGCATTATATTTTAACATATGTGCAATGCCTCGTATCTACCCCATGAAATAAGTAAAATAATTTTAAAATTAGTGGTATTTCACTTGCACTGAAAACAACTCCCACTTATTCTACACCTCTCAAGTCATTTTACAAAGTCGAACTAGAGTCAAGCTCAACAAGGTCTTCTTTCCCCACTAATTTTGCCAAGCTCATTCCCTTGGTTGTGGTTTCTCTAGATAGTAGCTTGGGATAGTGGGAATGTCATTAATCCATTCATGCATGTCCCTAATTAGATGATGAGGCATATGGCTACCTTAAGAGATTCATAGTTTCTACCATCATTTACCCATGCTTGGTTGAATTTCTTCACTTTGACATGCAGAGCACTGGGCATAAATTACATTGTGTTAGCATCCGCAGGGACCATCACAATGCTTTGTTTTAATTAAATAGTTGGATTCCCCTTGTATATTTTTAATATATATGTATATATATATATATTAAAAACAAAATTAATAAATAAACAAATGTGAAACTTATAATCAGCCTCCACACGCCCATTGTAGCTACTGATAAAAACCCAGAGCAAAACCCTATCCAAGGAGAAAGGAGTAGAGAAAAACCAATCTTGATTCCCCATCATACAATATCGTTTGTTGCCTAGGGAAGGTTCAAAGAGAAAAACTCCATCTGACAGAGGCAAAGGACAAAAACCCCATCCGACAGAGGCAGAGTAGTGGAAATATTCATGGGTCTAGGATTTCAATTGGACATTGAAAGAGGCAGAGTATCCCAACTATCCATTCAAACCCATGGAGATGCCACCAAAAAAGGTAATGTCTCTCCTCTTGCTACTAAAAATGTCTCTGAAATCCACATCATTGTCATTGTCAGAATAGTCTTAGGTTGCTAGTCATGAACACTCACATGGAAACCATGGCCACACAGTGGAGATGTTTGCAATAGATACCATTGACAGACCTTTCGTAGGGATAATTTGGACAATTTTCAAGCGTTTTCAGGGTATACATTTGGGTTTTATTTAGTAGCAACCATTTTTACTTGGAATTTGGCATATTGTTCTCTTGATTAAATTCCTAGAAACACCCTTTAAATCACCCAAATCAAATTCCTAAGAAAAGATTTATTCCTCATGGAAATCATTCAATTGTTTCTATATTTTGCAAGTTATGAATTTCTTGATTGTTTTTAGAATTTTTATTCATGTTCCTCATAATCATTGTGTACTATATTTGTACAAAAAGTGGAGGCTCATATGGAGGTTGTTGAGAATGATTGCATGATGACTCTCAATTAATCATCATGCTTGGAATTTTTTAGTAGAATTGTTCTAGGATGAGTTCAAAGATTGACTAAGCCCATGATAGATTGGATTCACATTGAGGATAAGTTTGACAAGACTTTGAGGATATTCTAACTTGATATTGATCTTACTAAGGAACACAACACCATTTCGTCTAATATCTCATCAATGAATGGAATAGGGAACTTCTCCTTGATGGTGATTTTATGAAGTTCTCTATAATCTATGCATAACCTCCAGGAGTTGTCCTTCTTACTTACCATAATGATTGAGGTTGAGAATGAGCTCCTACAGTCTCTTATGACTCCAAGATTCAATGAATATTAGACAAAGTGATTAATATCACTCTTTTATGAGTATAGGTTGAATATTAGGAAGGTAAATCCTATAATAAACTCAATATCATGGTCATGATCATGATATGGAAGGAATCCACACATAATATTGTTAAAAATTTGACAATGTCCATAAAAAAAATACCATTTTTATGTCAGGTGAATCATCTTGTCCTTATTTTCCTTCAAATATGGAATATGTGAGTGACTATCCCACTTGGCCACTTCTTGAACAAACTTTGCCATTCTATCAAAGATAATGATAAAATATCTAGGCACATAGATAAAGTTCCCTATTGATAAAAGATGTTAATTATGCTTGTGCTAAATGTTAAATTATGAGCTTGATATAATATGCGGATTATTTCTTTAAATTCTTCAACACTTTCATTCCATCTTAATATATTTCAACACTACAAAACTGTGTAGATCCACAAGAATAAACATGAACAACACATATGCCCTGGGGAAACCCTATACAAAGAGAAAAACCCCAGCAAACAATCTCCTTTTATTGCAAAGATAATGTATGAATACTTACAAAACATCCAACATGAAATTCTGCTCTTAAATGAGCTTTCCAAGATGACTTAGACTAGACTGTATAACCTTCCTACTACTCTGTCTCCCTCACACTGCATAACACAATGAATGTAATGAGGGTAGACCTCTTCATATAAATGCGTGGAGAGGTAGAGGGGAGAGGGATCGAATTAGAAGTTTGATTGCATGCTTGTCATAACTCATCTTTACAATTTAGTTCGAATTTAGAACTTGACTTTACACTTTAGTTATGAAAATTTATGCAACTATAATGAATTATAGAGGAAAAAATACATATTAACCCCAAAATGCATTACAATAGTCATGATATCATGGTAACAACAAAATCTCATAGTGAACAATAACCCAACCACATATACCCCACTAACTGTTGATCAATTGGGTTGGTTGTCATTGATGTCAAACCTTGAAGAAAGTCTAGTAGCACAAAGGTATGGGTAATAGACCCAAGTTTGTTTGATGTATAAATGTATGAGTTTTAATATATTTCTAGGTAATACTATTATAGATGGATAGTACATGTCATGCCATTTATGGTGGTATGTGGAAATTCACATAACTCCTCGCGGTTAGAGAGTTATGGCCATGTGAAGTTGGAGAACCCCCATGAGTTATCTAGAAGCCCCTAAAAGGTCAAAGTAGTCAAAATGGTTGCAAAGAAGAAATTATTTAAATAATAAAGTGGTTGCAACAAGAAGTGGTGAGTTTACTATTTATGGATAAGTCAAAGTGGTTGCAAAAGAAATTATTTAAATAATAAAGTTAATGGAGAACTTACTATTTGTGGAAAGTGGTTAAGTTAAGTGGACAAGTGGTTAGATGTTAGGGTCCTAACCCGCACATAGGTAGAACAATATATTTGGATGTAATAAAGGTCAATATTAATAAGGCCTTTCAATAAAATAGAGTAAGGCGGATGTAAGAAGACCTAATAGAAGCTTCTACTTCTAGAAGGATCTTCCTCTAGATGCTTCTTTTTAGTATGAATAGGAGTCGAGGGTATGAGAACCCTAACTTGGGTATTATTGTAATAAAGCTCTGCTCAACTGGAGGTTTCCCCCTCGAAGAGGCCCGTGAACATTGCTTTCAAATTCAAAGTGCTATTTATGTTATTATTCTCTTATCATTTTAGTGCTATTGTGGTGAATGTTCTGGTTATAATGTTGTTATTATGCCATTCTAGCATTTTATTTCTATTCTGCATACATTTTATATATGGTATATTACAAGTGGTATCAGAGCACTTGCATCGGTAGAAAGTGTGGGTTAATTTTTTTTTCAGGGTAGAGACATGTTCCAACATCTTTAAGGCACAGAGATTTGTCGTTACACGCATAAACCCACGGTTGAGGGATTCATACACGCAGAAAATACAAGTGGTACTTAAGAGAACATCTGTTGGCCACCCTTGTAACCCCTGTTGGTACCCCTTCGAGTGGTAGCGCATCAGACAACACCTGTGTATGGATCGGCCTAGATTATCTAAATCCCTCTTTAGATAAATTGATCGACCGCCTGACTGCTATAGTGTCACCAAGAACAACACTCGGGAAGATACTCTCTCGTACCTGGGTAGTTGGGTAGTATGGCTAAGGGTACGGTCTATCCTCCTTAGTTAGTGCCCTGAGATATTGGGCTGAGTACAACTATTGGACCCCACACGTATATCAGAGAGCTATAGCACAGGGAAAACCCTTGTCTGTAGAACCCTTGAATACCTAACCCTTGGGGACAAAAACATAAACAAATTAAAACAGACAAGATCTATTGCTGCGAAACTGTGTTCGGGTTGCCAAGTAAATATACATTTCTTTCTGGTTAAGAGTTTGGGAATTTTCTTTCTATAGTATTCTTCAGATGGGGGTATAACTCTGTATGTGTAAAAAAAAAAAAAAAAGGTCTAGAATTTTTTTCACCATTATTTGAGACCTATTCCATTGGATTCATCTCTTCGCCCTTATCAAATTCATCCATATCATTTTTCGAAAAAATTGACCCCACCCGCTCCTTTTCAGTTCCCCCATCTTCATGGACCATACCCGTAGCCAATACTTGGAAGCTCACTTCAACACCTTGCAATCTGGTCTCATCGAAACTCAACAAGAAGTGAAACAACTCAGTGCCAATGTTGCATCCATCAATACCACCATGCAATCCTCAATGGAGGAAATCAAACAAGACCTCACCACCCATCTTGAATCAGTATTTTCAGCACTCTACACCAAACTACATATCCCTACAGATAACCCTTCGTTTTCCTCACCTCCACATCCTGAAGGTGACCATTCCTATCATTCCAATAACTCTCAAAACCATCACTTTCAATGTGACCTACACCTGCCATGGGTAGATGTGATAAAATTTGATGGCTTGGACCCCACTGGTTGGGTAACCCAAATGGAACATTATTTCTCCTTATATGGCATTACAAATGACTTGGCCAAACTCTGGTATGGTGATCTCCATCTAGATCAAGAACGGTGGAAATGGTGGTAATGGAGAAAAACCTCTCATCAAGGGTATATTGCTTGGACACACTTTGTGGCAGAGCTTTATGAAGGCTTTGGCACTGACACCGACCATTTGGGCCATTTGACAAAGTTGAAACAATTAGGAATAGTGGAAGACTTTATAGCTGCCTTTGAGTGCCTGGCTTTTAAAACAGAGGGCATGTCTAATGCCTTTTTCCAAGAGTGTTTTATCAGCGGCCTCAAGGATGAGGTTCAAGCCCATTTCCTCATGGCTTGGCCTCAGAGTTGGGTGGAGGCTACTAAAAGAGATAAAGAAGCACAACAAGTTGTATCTTCTCAAAACCAAAAACCCTCCTTTATCCTTTGCCCTAAACCAGTAAATCCCACTACTCCCTCTGCTCCACTAAAGATCCAAAAATTGACCAGGGATGAAATGGTTGAACGCCAACTCAAAGGCCTTTGTTATAACTGTGATGACAAATATTTCCTGGGCCAAAAGTGTAAAGAAAAAAAAAAAATTATGGCCAGCTCCAAGGATATTTCAGAAGAGGATGTAGAAAATCCCCTTGTGTCTGAGTCACCTAAATCCACTTACATAACCCCTCCCTCAGAGCCTCCCGAAGGAGAACTGGTCATTTCCCTCAATGCTCTCACTGGCTTCTTCACTCCCCAAACTCTCAAGATAATCGGTTACATCAAGCATCGGAAGGTCATTATTCTGGTTGATAGTGGCAACACCCATAATTTTATTCATCGATGCATTGCCCAGGAAACTCATTGCTACATCCATGCTGTCAATAATTTCCAAATCATGATTTCCAATGGTGGTTCCATGAAATGTGGAGGGCGTTGTGAAAATGTGTGTCTCCAAATTGGTGGCTACCACCTGAAATCCCATATGTTTTCTATCGGCATGGGAGGTTGTGACATTGTGTTGGGTGCAGACTAGCTAAGGACTTTGGCTCCCATTCTCATGGATTTTAAAGACTTAACCATGCAATTCGACAAGGAGGGCCACCAATATAAGTTCCAAGGCATCACCACCAGTTCACCTGAGATCATTAGTTCCCATCGCATGGAAAATATGCTCAAAAAAGGTCATTCTGGTGTTATTTCCCAACTCCATGCGATACAAGCAACAGAGACACCCTCGGTCCCACAAGACCTCCAATCCATCATTTCTAAACATCAATTGGTCTTTTCCACTCCCCAAGGACTCCCTCCTTCCTGTGGTGTTCATGATCATTCCATTCCCCTTGTACCCGAAAGCCTTCCTCCCAATATCCATCTGTATCGTCACCTGTTTTCCCAAAAAAATGAAATTGAAAAAATGGTCCAAGAACTCCTTAATACAAGTGTTATATGCCTTAGTACAACCCCCTACTCTTATCTTGTGGTCATAGTCCTAAATAAAGAAGGTTCTTGGTGAATTTTTCCTGGCTTTCGTGCCCTCAACAAACTTACCATCAAAGACAAATTCCCCTTTCCTGTCATTGATGACCTCCTGGATGAATTGAGTGGCGCCCAATTCTTCACTAAACTGGATCTTCATTCAGGCTACCACCAGATATGTATGAAAGAGGTAGACATTCCCAAGACTGCCTTTAGAACTCATGAGGGCCACTATGAGTTTTTGGTCATTCCCTTTGGCTTGTGCAATGCCCCCTCCACCTTCCAAAGCCTCATGAATCATGTCTTCCGTCCTTTTCTCTACCATTTTGTCTTAGTTTTCTTTGACGATATCCTCATCTATAGAAAAACCTGGACAAACCATATTTCTCATGTGGATCGAGTTCTCCATCTACTCTCTCAGCACCAACTTTTCCTGAAACAGTCTAAATGTGCTTTTGGTGCCTCAAAACTAGAATATTTGGGTCATCTGGTTGGCAAGGATGGCATAAGGGTGGATCCTAAAAAGATTGAAGCTATGCAATATTGGCCTCACCCAAAGACTCTTAAGAGTTTGTGTGGATTTCTAGGATTAACAAGGTATTATCGCAAGTTTGTTAAGAATTATGGGAAGATTGCAGCACCTCTCACTGCTCTCCTAAAAAGTAACTCTTTCACTTGGAATCCAGCTGCTACCCAAGATTTTCAAACCTTGAAGATGGCCATGTGCACCACTCTCGTCCTCGCCCTTCCCGATTTCACAAAGACCTTTGTGTTGGAATGTGATGCCTCAGGGAAAGGAATTGGTGTTGTCCTTATGCAAGAGGGTCGACCTTTGGCCTTTACCAGCAAGCAACTATCTAAAATAAATCTGGGAAAATCCATCTATGAAAAGGAAATGTTGGCTATTATGCATGTCGTTGATCTGTGGCTCCCTTATCTCTTGGGGCAATGTTTCCAAATTAAGACATACCATCAAAGCCTCAAGTATTTTATGGAACAATGCATTTCCTCCCTAGAACAAAAAAAAGGGGTGACTAATCTCTTTGGATATGATTATGAGATCATTTACAAGAAAGGCAAAGACAATGTGGTTGCGGATGCACTTTCCCACAAATATGAAGATGAAGGATCCCTTTTTTCTCTTTCATTCATTGTCCCAGGTTGGCTCCAAGTTGTTCACCAGGAATGGCTACAAGATCCCAAAAGTCTGCAGTTGATCCAAAAATTGCATTCCAATGCTCCATCATCCCCAGGGTACTCTTGGCTCCATGATGAACTTCGATACAAAGGCTCTTTGTATTTAAGTAAACAATCAAAGATTAAATCCACAATACTTTCTGAGCTTCATGCTACACCCATGGCAGGGCACTCTAGGTTCACCAAAACCTATGATAGGGTCAAACACTCCTTTTTCAGGGATGGTATGAAACAGGACATTCATAATTTTGTCATTGAATGTGATGTCTATCAACGCAACAAGGGAGAAACAGTCAAATCTCCAGGCACACTACAACCGCTCCCAATTCCACCTGCTATTTGGAAGGATATCTCTATGGATTTTATTACTGACTTACCCAAATCGGGAAATAAATTAGTCATCATGGTGGTTGTTGATCGCCTTTCCAAGTACGCTCATTTATGCACCCTTCAACACTCATTTACAGCATCGACGGTGGCTCAAATATTCATGGATCAAGTCTTCAAGCTTCATGGCATGCAGCACTCTATTGTTTTTTATCGCGACCCAACTTTTACAAGCAATTTTTGGCACGAATTGTTCAAGATACAAGGCACCGAATTGCATCTCATCACAACTTATCATCCCTAGACTGATGGCCAAACGGAAGTGTTCAACAAGTGTTTGGAAACATATTTGAGGTGTTTTGCCTTGGAAAAGCAAAATCAGTGGGTTAATGGTTACCCTTAGATGAATGTTGGTACAACACTTCATACCATACAACTACATGCATGACTCCTTTTGAAGCAATATATGGATAGAAGCCACCTTCAGTTCTCTCATACTTACCAGGTGCCTCGAAGGTCCAGGTGGTTGACCTAACACTTACAGCTCGAGAGGCTATTCTCCGTACACTCAAAGAGAATTTGGTCATGGCATAGAATCGCATGAAGAAACAAGCAGATCAAGGTCGTTATGAACGTCAATTTGTAGAAGGGGATCAGGTGTTTTTTCGACTACAACCTTACAAGAAAACTTCCCTCAAGGCCGAGCATTGTCAGAAACTAGCACCCAAATTTTATGGTCCTTATACCGTTCTCAAGCATGTGGGACAAGTATCCTATTAGTTAGCTTTTCCCAGCCATTCGAAGCTACATCTTGTTTTTCATGTTTCCTTCTTAAAGAAGGTGATTGGAGCTAAGTGCCAAATTCAAACCAACCTTCCAGAATTAGCTAAAGAAGGATCCATTTGGCTACAACCAGAAGAATTTTTGGACCAGTGTGAGCATCACCTATGTCAGAGAACCATCAAGGAAGTGCTAGTCCAGTGGAAAGATACAACTCCAGTAGGTGCCACTTGGGAACCAGCTACCATTCTGCAACAATTTCCTCATCTCAAACCTTGAGGACAAGGTTGTTTTTAAGGGGGCGGACATGTTAAGGTCCTAACCAGCACATAGGTAGAACAATATATTTGGATGTAATAAAGGTCAATATTATTAAGGAATTTCAATCAAATAGAATAAGGTGGATGTAAGAAGAACTAATAGAATCTTCTACTTCTAGAAGGATCTTCCTCTATATGCTTCTTTTTAGTATAAATAGGAGTTGAGGGTATGAGAACCCTAACTTGGATATTATTGTAATAGAGCTCTACATTGTATGAGGTTTCCCCCTCGAAGAGGCCCGTGAATATTAATGGATATTATTGTATGAGGTTTCCCCCTCGAAGAGGCCCGTGAACATTGATTTCAGATTCAAAGTGTTATTTCTATTATTATTCTCTTATCATTTCAGTGCTATTGTGGTGAATGTTCTGGTTATATTGTTGTTATTCTGCCATTCTAGCATTTTATTTATGTTCTGCATACATTTTATATCTGGTATATTACATTAGAAGTGGGTTAGCCCTAAAAGAAGGAAACTGGGTTAAGATGGTTAGAAGGTAACCCCTTGAGGAAGCTACATGAAAGTATAAATAAGAGGCAAGGGTCTCTCATTTGATCACTATTGAGAATATTGAATATATGTTACTGTGTAAGGATTATTGCAGGTACTCATTGATATATCTGAAGTTGCGAAAGTCTGAGGTAGCACGAAGGGTTGACAGAGAAATTTTTGAAATTACAAAATTTTGAGTTGTGTGTGGGATAATAGTACAATAGAGGGCATACATATGTGGGCTACCAGTATACAAAGCGCATACACATGCAGGTTGTCAATATAATAGGACATTTATGTGAGGGAAAAGCCATGGAAATTTGAGGAGACGAAGAAGCCAAGGTTCTATATTCTGAGAACAATCTCCCAGGAAGGTCTGCAGTGGTCAGATACATCAGATCCATCCACTGGTTCAAAAAGTGTCTTATTTCTATGAGTAGTTGGATTTTGGTGTATGCATGAGAAATGGTTATGAAGATTTGAGAATTCTCCCTAGAGAGATTTGTGGTTGCATGGGATCTTTTGTATAAGTCATATATACATAAATATGGTGTCAGTATAAGAAATATTTATCATTGTTAGAGTTGAGGCACATATTGTATTTCTTGGCATATGGTTAAGGGTTATTTTGATACATGAAGTAGTTGAAATATTGAAAGGCTAAATATCAGAAAGGGTTTTATGTCTAGTTCATGTGAGGGTTATTATATTGGTTTTTGATAACACACACTTATTTGGTACATGACTTAGAGAGATATAGAGTCTTTGGGTAAAGGTTATGTATGAGGATGCATGCACAGGGTACAGTTACAGTCTGGACACAATGATAGGTTTCATATCTATGTGAAAGAGGTTGTAGAGGGTTAGAAGTTTCCAAAAGAAATAAAACCCTAGTTTTCGGAAGGCATACACAGAATACATAACAAATAGGTTGTGTGCATATGCAGGCTGCTATATAGATAGGGCACGTACATACGCGTGTTTCAGAACTACAGGTCGCATACCTATTGTATTTTTTTTATACATGCTTCATTCAAATACAGATTGATTGCAGGGCAGTAGTACATATTGGTTTCAATTCAGTGGTGCAGGTTGGTACAGTTTTACAGTGGTATATATCATAGTGATAGTGTGACAGTGGTTTCATCATTCTACTTCTATGTCAGGGTGGTTGAACGGGGCAAGGATAGGTGGTTGTAGCCACCTTTTGGTTGTAGCCAGAGAACATAGAGGATTGTAGCCTCCTTCTAGTTGTAGCCAGAGAATTGGGGAGTTGGAGCTTCCCTTAGGTTGTAGCTTGAGAAACTAGGGGGATTGGAGCCTCCTTCTAGTTGCAGCTGGAAAACAAAGGAAATTGGTGCTTCCAATGAATGTAATTCTTAAATACATATAATAAAAATCATTTCATGGTTTTCTCTCGCTTTGGGTTTCCACGTAAAAACATTGGTGTACTGTGTATGTGTATGATTGCTCATTTGTTCATTATTTATTTACTCTGCAACTATTGGATGATAATGCTACATTGATCATAAATAAATATAACACTTTCATATTATGGTTAAAAAGGATTAAATTGCTCTATTACTTATTCACCCCCCCTCTCAGTAATCCAACAATTGGTATCAAAGAAGGTTCCTTCAAGAATTAGTTTAACCATTGAAAGGTAGATCATGGAGAGAAAAAACATGTATAAAAATGGAATACCACGGTTTGATGGACAAAAGTATGCATTTTGGAGCAGAAGGATGAAAACATATATACAGGCACATGGATTTGAAATTTGGAAATCAGTTGTAGATGGATACAAAGAACCAGCAGTTCCGCCAACAAATGAAAGAGCAATGAAAATCAGTCTAAATAATTCAAAAGCCACAAATGCACTTCTGAATGGTCTTGGTGAATTGGTATATACCAAATTTATACATTGTAAATCTTCTAAATCTATTTGGGACAAACTTCAAAATATTTACGAAGTAGATTCAAAAGTCAAAGCAGAAAATATCCAAACTTATAGAGGTCAGTTTGAACAACTAAAGACAAAATAAGTTGATAATATTGCATCTTACTTCTTACGAGTCGATGAAATAGTGAATGAAATCATGGGATTGGGAGAAGAAATTAAAGATTATGTAATTGTTCAAAAGGTACTAATATCTCTTCATATGAGATTTGATCCTAAGATATCAGCACTAGAAGAAAAAACAGATCTAAACTCAATAAGCATGGACGAACTACATGGAATCTTCACAGCATATGAAATGAGAACTGAATAGGAAAATCCAGATATAAAAGAAGCAGCTTTCAAAGCATCCAAAAGTTCAAAGAAAAAGGGAAAGAAAAAAGAAAAAGAACATAACAACAATAGTGACTTCTAGGAAGATGATGAAGAAGTGGCCAACTTTGTCAGAATATTGAACAAGGGAACAAATGACAGATATAAAGGTAAGCTTCCATTGATTTGTTTTAATTGTGATGGTATTGGTCATTTTTCTAACAAATTTTCTCATAAGAAAAATAAGAGGAATGATGAAGATCACTGAAATAGAAAAAAAACATATAAAGGAAAAAGAACCAAAAAGAAAGATTTCAAGAAAAGCTTATGCACCAAAGAAGACATCTCCTCATCAGATGAAGATGAATTCAGTGACAGTGAGACAAAAAGAGTTATATTCATGGAAATATAAGACTCTGATAAATAAGACACCGAAGAAGAATACAAAGAGGTAGAAGTTGACTACTGAGAAGAATTGTTGAGTTCCATAGAAGTTATAAGAAGAGAAAACAAGAAAAACAAGAAGCTACAAGAAGAACTAGACAAGAAAGAAGACACTCAGGAACCAAAACAAATGATCACGAAATTGAAGGTTCAAATAGAAGAATATAAAATAATTGAAGAAGCACTCAAAGAACAGTTAGAAGAAAGAGACAGGATCATTGAAAATTTGGAAGCAGATATTGTCACATTGAGAAAGGATATTCTAAATAAAAATATGCAAAACAAATCAAAAGTTTTGGATGACATTATCAGCAATCAAAAGCCTCATCATGAAAAGTCCAAACTTGGATATAATCAGACAGAAAAGGGATCAAGATCAAAAACAATAGAACAAGAAACATATCCAAAAATCTATGCAGAAACAATCAAAGGGGATATGAAGACCTACAAGGAATATTACAGGGACACTCCTCCACTGAGAAGATTCTGATTTCAGAATCAAAGACCCACAGAAACAAATAGGTTGCAGGAAGAAGAAGGATTCACAAGAGTAACTCATTTCAAAATATCTTCAACTCCCATGTATCAAACTATCTTTTTTTGGTTTATGTTATGCATGCAATAATTTTGGACATAAAGTTGTAAATTGCAGAGCTAATAGCAGGAACATAAACAACTTTGAAAGTCATACACAAAATGGTTATCCAAGAAGGCCTAGTGAAACACAGAGAAGAAGCTACAACAGGTTTGAATCATTTAGCACTAAAGTGGAATGTTGTTGGCCCTTGACCAAGTTTTGGGTGTTTCTTGGTCATGTTGACCTACTTTGGGACTTCGACAGCTTGTCAAAGGAGGAGCACAAGATCAAGTGGAGATCACGGGATCTTGACCCACTTTTGGGTCCCTTTTGGTTTTTGGGGATAATGTAATGGGATTGGGATGTCGGCCGATGGGTTTTACCCATGTTTAGGCCTATTTTGTAAAGTATAAATAGATGTCTAGGTGAGGTAGGAAGAGCCCGGTGTGCTAAGTGCTAAATGAATGGCTAAGTGTTAGTGTGGATTGTAAGGGCTTTGTGCATTCTGTGTAAGACTTGCAAAGTTGAGTGCAAGTCCTTGTGAGAGACTATAGAAGGATTTGTGCTGTAATGCAAGGAAGAAGGATCTAGGGAGTTGGGCAAATCTTCTGTCATGTGCTGAGTAAGGGTTTTGAAGGTTTTGTGCTTGTAACCGATTGACTGAAGACAATAAAGAAGAAGAGTTGGTGGATGTAGCCCCAGGGTGGGGGTGAACCACGTAAACACTGTGTTATGTGTTTAGTGCTTGATATGCTCATTTTGATCCAGTTATATGCTAAGTGCTTAAATACTGTAGATTAGTGTGAGTGCTTCAAAGCTTTGTTTTTTCAGCGAAGTGAATAGTGATTGCATATCAAGGGATTGGCGGTGCTAAGAGCTGTAATAAGTTTTATAATCACATATTTGTGTCTGAGCTAAGGTTTCAAACACCTAAGTCTTGCAACCACCCCTACCTCTACCTCGGGTGAGACTTCATATTCTTCACAGGTGTTGCCGAAAGGGCTGGTAGTTAGGGCTTTGTTGGTGTGTTGTTGTAGCGTTGAACCCTGGGTGTGCCCTTGTGCCAACAAATGGTTCTGTTGTCTAGACTGAAACTATGATTGTTGGGAACTAACGAAGAAGAATCTTGGTGCAAAAATTTGACCTAAAATATTTGTGCGAAGATCTGTGCCCTAGTGAGAAGTGTTCTACTTAATCTATAAAGCTCTGTGTTGAAGAAAATAGGTTGGATCTGAAATAAAGAAGCTCAGTCTGAAGAAAAGAGGCCAGATCTGAAGAAAAGAAGCAAGATCTGAATACTTTGTGCTCTAAGAAGGGTAAAAGTGAGGACGTCTGATTAAAAGAGGTAATATCTGCAAGCTCTATTCTCTGATAAAGGTAAGAATAGTTAAACGTTTTAGATCTAAATGCTTTATGCTCTGTAGAAGTAAGATAAGTGGAAATTTATGTTTCTAGAGTATGGATCTAGGTATGTTTAATAAAAATTGTCCTAGTTTGAAAACTAGGGTATTGATAGATGAAAGAAGATTTGATATTAATATATTTGAAAAGAATAGTGAAAGATATATTATACCTATGCATAGAAAGAATGTTTGGACTAACGAATGGATGCAGGATCCCAAAAATAATTTACTGCAAGTTAGTTCCTATGATCCTAGTGCACATTATAGAAGAGGTTGGGGATCATTTAAAAGAAAGAGAGGATTAACCCTCTGTTACAGTTGCAGAAAACTAGGACATATTGCTAAAGAATTCCCTGGGAGAAGACCTAGTTGTCTTTGTTGCAAAGCTATGGACCATGAAGTATTGGATTGCCCCAAAATGATTGCTAAGCTTGAAGGAATGAATCTGAATCAAGAAAACCCTAAGGAAGCTCCAGAGGCTATAGCAGAACCCTAGGAAGAATCAGAGAAAATATTGCTACAGATGAGAGAAACCTTGAATGACCACCGACATAATAGATTATCAGATATCTTTAAAGATAAAGAACACCTTGAATAAATAATAGTAGACTTTGACATTGACTGTGTTATAAATGAAGAGACATGGGTGAATATCATGACAGAGAGAACTTGGGAAGCTATAGTGTTATAACCCTAATTTGCACTAGACATGCTTACCTCGCATCATGCCATCTCATATTCCTTCTTTTCCAAGCTAGTACTGAACAACTCTTCTTAAAAACACCCTTTCTAAAGGCACATGTTCCCTACTCCACTACATCCCACGTGTACACTCTAGCTGACCCACTACAGCCCGTGTGTACCTACAAAAGCACGAAAAAAGGAAAGTTGTCGACGGAACACACAGTTTTGGGTAAGTTAACTAAACCTTTCGACCATGCATGGCCAGTCACTCAACCAAATACCTAGCTCCTTCTAGCCTATAAAAGAATGGGTAGGGGTCCCATTTGAAAAGAGGAAAATCATAGTAAAGAAACTCTACCCGAATTAGCATTCCCCTAGCCACAACCTTTTGCAACTATTGTGTGAAGAGAAGCATATACAGAAGCAGTTGGAGCAAAGTTGAAGAGGATCCTAGGACCAAATTCGAGGAGCAGTGCCAACCACATATTGTAAAGTTTACTCTTGTGAAGATTAATACAAAAAGGAATACTTTTTTCGTCCCACTATATCATGTGTTCAAATTGTGTATTTATTTTATGATATTGTCACATCTAACCCAGCAATTAGTATATCAAATGCATGTTTGCAGCTCTCTGTTTGTCCATGTGTGAATGCAAGTCAGCTTTGGGAGGAGGCTTGCAGTCAAGGAGTGATTGAAAGTGAAGGGATCGACATCAAACGAAGGATTTAAGGTAGAGTTACCTAATCTTGTTTGCACCTTTGTATTGCATGAATGTGGGATTTTGTGTTGGGAAATAGAAAAAAGTAGAGGCCTTTAAATGGTCATTTTCTACATGCATGATTAAACCCTTAGTGCTAGTCCATAGGAGGGATTTCCCACCCACAACAGAATTGGTGACAATACTGGGGATCTCTCGGGTTTTCTAGGGACACTTTTTTGGTAGTTTTAAAATGGTTTCATCACCTTTTTTTTGAGTTTCTATAAGAGTCTGAGCTAGTAGGGATTTTGGTCTTCCATACCAATATTCCCTTCTTTCTTTGCTTGGTTGTTTTTTATTTTACAGAAGTCACAGAGGTGCACATGGCCTGTATAATGCCTCCATGTGTGTACCTGTTCCCTACCTTCACACAGCCCACGTGCACACACTAGCTGATGAAGTGTCAGTCACATGTCTGAATTCAGAAAAAAAAAAAAAACTAGAGAGGCAGTCATCCTCTCCCCTATCATAAGTGATCCTTCTCAGGGGTTTTCTGGATCTCATTTTGGTCTCTATGTTTGCAGTTTGTAGCTTAGATACCACCTCAGATTGGTTTTGTTTTATGAAAGCTTCCTTGAATTGTTTTTCTTTTCTATCAAAGTAAGTTTCTAAGTCTTCAAGGGACTCTGGTTCTCAATACCAGTAGTCTCTGCCAGTGTTTAATTGCTTGTTTTTTTTTCATTTTTGAAGAATTGTAGAGGTACATGCGGCCTGTATAAGGCCTGCATGCGTGTACATGTGATTTGACATTACACAGATCATGTGCACACGCTGGCTTTTGAACTGTCAGCAGTGTGCCTATTGAGAAATTTTTTGTTTAAGGAGAGGCAGTCGTTAGGTTTGATTACAACAATAGCTTTCTTTTTCATTAAAAAGTTTTCCTCAAGATTTCTCTTTCATAGGGTTTTTAGACAAGTGTGAGAGTCATCTTTAATCAGTGTGTCTGTTATTGTCAGTAACTCTTTGTGATCTACGCTTAGGCCAGACGTTTTCTTGGTCTTTACTTGTCGTCATTTTTCCTTTTTTCTTTGCGAGCATTAAATGAAAAAAAAAAAAACTCTTTTATTTCTTGGTTTGGTTAAGTAGTTGTTGGTTTGCATTAATAACCAGGAAATTTTTTGCTTTCATAAGTTCTTGTTTGTTTACATAGGACAATCAGTAGTGTTGAAACAAATCTTAAAATCTTTAATCCTTAAGGCCTAGATTTTTATTTTTGTGTTTTTCGGCTCTCTTAAAATAAAAATTTCATCATGTCTAAATTAGCGATGCCTTTTTATCATTTATTTTCGAATAAATAATGGGAAAAAGTTTACAAAATATGAGTTTTTCAAACTCTCTTCAAAATTATTTAAAAGGAGTATAATTTTAAATTCGCGAGTTTTTCATTTAAACATTAAAAAAAAAAACGGGATTCGCGATTTTCTGTAAACAAGTTTTTGATGCAAATCGAATCGCGAAACCCCGATCACCGATTCCCCAATACGTTTAAGACTTAATCAAAATAAAAATTACTTAATTCTCTTTTAAGAAGGTTTAAAGATTAAGATAATCACGTCGCGATATCGGGATTCGCGGTTCAATAAGATCATATCTCTTGTCATCGCATTTCCCGAATTCTCGATTTATGAAACCCAGATCCACAATTTGCGTTAAATTAATTAATCATGTTTTATCCTTAATCATGATTAGATAATTAATTAAAAAGAATTAAGTCTTGTTTAAAAAGAGTCATCGCGATTTCGCGATTTCGGGGATCGTAACTTCATTGATAACATGCCTTTTGACGTTTCGATTTCTGAAATCCCAAGAGAAGTCTAATCTCAATTAATTAAGGTTCTAAAAATGTTTAATTTCTAATTAATACATCGCGATTTCAAGATTTCAAGATTTTGGCGATCGGGTTTCTTCAATGACATATCTTTCGACATCAAGAGTGTCGAAAACCCGAAAAGTCATGTTTTCGGATTTAACTCATAATTAACACTAATAAATCCTCTTTCTAAACAAGTTTAAAGTTAATCTTTCTTTGAGTGTTCATCAATGCGTCATTGTCCGATTAAGTAAGTTTCTCTTTTGATTTTGAAAATGCCGAGAAAGCCTAAGTATGGACATTAAATGCATATCTCCAAAAATATTTTTTGCATTAAGAGCTTTAAATTCGTGACGGATGTACAAATCTCATTATTTTTATGATATATTCGAAGTAAACGTTCGAAACGTCTATATTTTCATTTCAAAGCCGAGCTTATTCAGCCACTTTCTATGACAGGTTCTCAAGCCAGACGCAGAGCTATGGCACCTAAAAAAGCACTAAAGAAAAATGAAGAACCACAGGAAGGCGATATTATCTCTGATACTACTCCACACGCCATACACTCCATCAAATCATGGACTCAAATTACTGAATTGTTGGAGGATGAGTTAAAGTATGCAGACCCTAATTCTGAAAATCATCTACGGGACATTGCTGAGTATGAACTTCATAAGGTTGTTTCGCATCTGAGGCTGGTGGCATATACGGAGATGGTCGGCTGGGCTCTGGATAAGGTAGATATCCCAACAAGGGCTATTCAGAACGAGCAAGGAGCTATCGTTGGCTCATTTCGGCCTGAGCACATTCAAGTAATGTATAAACTATCACTGAATTATAAACACACCTTTAATGCTGAATTTTTAGCTGAATTTCAGAGAAAGGAATGTATTGAGGCAGACCAGACATACCCTGACATGATTAAAGGATGGGCGAGGTCTGAAGCTAAGTTTAGGGCTGATAATCATGGGATTTATGCTACAGCTTCCTTAAACGAATATATGGTTTATGTAGCCATGATGTTATGTAGACTTTTCGGGAGAAAATATCCCTGTCACTTTCATGCAGACTGGGTACCCTTCTTAGAAGAAGTTGGAAATGGAAATGGTTTTAACTGGCATAAAATTTTATCGGATAACTTGACGTAGGAAATTGTGAATTATAAAGCAGCCAGGTCAAAGGGACAACCAGTGTCTTTTTATATGTATGCATATATTATGGATGCCATTTGTTTTATGACCCCATTTCCATTAATGAATTGGCGTTGGAGTGTCTCCTGCCTAGAACCTATTCATAAATACCACTCAACCCTCTGGGAAGAAAATGCTAAAGAAGCATTTTATGAAGTTTGTCATTTTGTCATTATTCCTATGCACAAATTATTTTTTGGATGCGAACCCCCTCGCATTTCTAATGCAGTCATAGAAAGTCTTAAATCTGTTGCTGATTTGTTTGTTGAGGAAAATTTTTTATATGTTAGGGTCTATGGTTGTTCCATTCCTCCTCACGCACTCCCGAAATTCTTACCAAATAGATTGATATGCAGAGAAGTAGCTCATCAGTTAGCCAAGGATGGTATTAGGTTGGAATTAAAAGCACTTCGGGAAAAATCCTGGCCATCTTTCCCTGTTCATGTCGGGAAATTTACTTTATCAAATTTAGGACATACTAAGGTAGAGGCTGAGTCACTAGAAGAAGTGAAACTAGTAAATATTGAACACAGAAAATATGACCCCTACCAAATAATAAGTAGGCATTACATTGCAATTTAAAGGGATATGAACATGAAGTTTATGTTTATGATGATATTTTTAAAGATGTTAAGTCTTATGAGGAAGTGCAGAACAGATTCCAAGCCTTGTCACCTGACTCACATGCTGGGTTTGCATCTTTTCAAAACCATAGGCGAAGCTGTCTGCCGAAGATTTTACAGGGTGAAATTTTGACCCCATTGCCAGAACAAGAAGAAACCCCTCCAGGGTTTGAAACTAATACTCAGGGTAAAGAAGATGACAAAGGTAAGGAGAAGGATTCTGAAATACCTTCTCAAAACATAGAGGGTTCTCAGACAAAGGAACCAGGGACAGAGAAAGGAAAAGGACTGGAAACAAATCCAATAATTCTTGACGATGTTCCAGAAAAGATAGGAGGAATAGCTTCAAAAGAACTTGGTAGTCATGTCACCTCTTTAACTCCATTACAGTCTACTTTTGGAACCCCCCATGAGGGATTTTTATATGTCACTGACCTAGAGCCAATTTCAAGAGATGAAATCCCCCCATCGGATTACTTTTTCAGCAAAAAGTGAAGAGCAGTCTTAAAACAAGAGATTCATCCAAGAGGAGAAGGAATGATTAAAAGGCATAGAGTTATCATAGATGGAAAGAAAATCAAGGAAGGAGAGTTCACTACAAAATTAGCAGGAACAATGGGTTCTATAGCATCAGCTAACATGTATTCTGTAGGTAATTTAACAACTATGCTTGAACAAAAGGATCAAACAATAATCCAGTTGCAAGACAAGCTAAAAGAAAATGAAAGAAATATTGCCTAGGGAATACAGAAAGGTCTAGAACAAGCTAGACTCAAAGATATGCAAGAAATCCAAAAATTAAATAAAGATTTGGATGAGGCAAAACATTTAATACAGGTCACATGGGAACAGGTTCAAAAGCTGGGAGAAGAAAACAAACAGTTGCAAAATAAGATTATTTCTATTACTAACCAGGTAGTTGAACTTGAAAATTTCAAGACATAGGCATCGGAGATATATGCAAGAATAGAGGAGGAACAACAGAAAGTATTCTTGAATCTGGAAGTAATCCAGAATTATTTTCAGGAATCCAATAAGTCCTTGGAGAATGTGTTCCAGAAAGAAAGAGAAGTGAAAGAAGCTAGGACAACCTTTCAGAAAGAAGTAGCTTCCTCATCAAAGGAAGAAATTGGAAAGACTCAGAAATTATCTATTTCTGAGCAGGTTAAAGGAGATATAATGATTAAAGTGTGGGAATCAAAATTGGCTGAATATAAACGAATCACAAGAGAAGTTAATGAAGATTGCCAAGGAATCTTCGATCTCTTTGAAAGAGATCATTGAATATCGTAACAGATGGTTGTTCAGGATTGTTAGATGAAGTCAATATTGCCAAACACCAGCTGAGGTTTAGAGAAGAGATGGAGGAAAAGAAAGCAGAGATTTCAAACATCAAAATGATCAACATCACAGAGATCAACAAGTGGATGGTGACTTCAAGTTTAAAATTGAAAACTGTTAAGTTTACAGAAAGAATGATAGAAAGTTGGTTTCCCGAATTGCAGAGAAGATTTTTCTCATTCGAAGCAAATGAGATGCCTGAAGCTCCTAGGATATTAGTAATTTTTTTGGGAAAATGTGTTCAGTGTGTTGATGCAGAAAAAGAAAGTTCGTCAACACAAGTTTGAAACCTTTTTTAATGTTTTTATTATTAGATATTTAAAAGGAAATTGTAAACGATTGACATTATTTTTATGTAACCGTAATATTAGGAAGTTGGTTAATGACCAATGAGAAACTTTAATGAAAATGTATAAATATAGTTTCTAGAGGCTGAGAAAGGGCTACAAAAATTTTGGAGAGAGCCATTTTTGTAATATCAGATTTGAAATACATCGGAATATAAATCGCAAATGAGATTCTGGATCCTGCAACTTTGTAACTATGTGTCTTCCCCTGTTTATTATATTTTGTTAAATTCTTCCTTTATGTTTTCTCTAACAAGTAAATCAATTTGAAGTTATATACATCATTGATTTATATTTTCAGGTTGGTTTGGATGTTAAATAGTTTAGAGTCTTTCCTCTGAAATTGCTTTAGCAATTTTAAGACCTGTAAATATTTTGTTCCTTAATTCTTAAATCTTGTTAGAAATTCCCTCTTTCTTTCATCATTGTCTATTGAAATATAAGATTATTTCTTGATTAAATCCTTATATTTCTTTGTATTGTTCATTTGTTGTTTACAATTTCTCGAAATTGTTACAAAACCAGGGCCTTGAATGAGTTTACATTACTGTTTTAGGTTTTAAAATTGTTTTCCTTGATCCTCATCTCTGGAAATCTGAAGTAACAAATTGATTAAAAACCTTTTTTTATAAATAAATAAAGATTTATCCTTCATGACTGTTCCAAGTGTTAGACAACCCAACATTGAACCCGGACTCCAAGATCAAACTAGCATCGCTTTAAGCCTATTTAACACCATTTTACAGACAGCAACCAACCGAGTAGAACTAGAACGATCATGGGCTACTATTGAACGTGACATTAGCATCCAAGAACAACAAGAAGCAAGACAAAGACAGTTGAGAAACTGATTTTGTCTTAACCTTCTTTTAAATTACTATTTCTAAATCATTCCTTTGAAATCATTTACGGATGCCTTGATGGTATGTTTTGTAGCCTTAAAACATAAACTCAAGAACAACAAGTATCTCGTAGTTAAGAGAAATCATGTTTTGAGTTTGTTGTTCAAAGATCTTAGGAAAAAAATTAGTTTGAAAAGTTGATTAAGAATTGTGTCAAGAAGAAGTTATTTTGTTTCTAGCTTTCTGTTTATATTTTCTTTCGTCTCTAAAAACATCACTAGTTTCACTTTCATAACCTTTGACTTAATACAAGCCATAAAAAATTAACGATTAATTAAAATCAACTAGACTTTATGTTTGTAGGGTCCATCAACTAGTCTAGGCTAAAGCCTTGATTTAGGTTGGAGAGGAAACTCTCCAAGGCTGTAAAACATACATAAGAGTCTGTGCTAGGGAGTGTTAAATTTCCAGTATTGTGAAATTTATCCAGGACCCCCCTCTAACACAGGGGCTAAACACGAGGTCGCGTGCAGAAAGGTAGCGGAGATAACCCCTCCAAAGCCAGACCAAGTGTAGTGGGGAACGCATATAGAGGGCTTGTTTTGGGATTCCGTCGATTGAATTTTTCACAGAGCTTTGTGGGTATCGAATCCATTTGAGGTCCTCAGTTTTCTTCCAGACCACTTGCTTTCGATACCCTTGATAGGTTTTAGGCTTGATACCCTGCTCATTACGGTCCACCTGACTGTCGACTGTACCCTCATGGTGATTGTTCACGAGCTAGCAACCTAGTTGCCTTTATTTTAGGGGCTTACACAGGTGACCATGGGGGTATACCACAGTACCTAGGGAAGACATCAGGCTACACTTTATAGAGTATACCCAGAGGGTGCTTCCATATTTGAGTTGCACTTGCACTGGTAAGTTTCTCTAGTGTTGGTTGGTGTAATTGTTCTCTTGACACTTCTCAATTAAGCACCTTAAGTCATGGGCACCCTATTGATGTTTCTTCATCAGCAAAGTCTTATCCTCCTCCTTCTCCTGCCTCTGGTGAAAGTACAGTTAATAGTAACTGGAAGTCTAAACGAAATAGAAAGAGGAAGAATAGGAAGAAGAAATCACCAACCTCTGTGAGTCATGTTGGAGATAGGTCGACAACCTCTGCAAGTCACGTTGAATACCAGCACCCAGCCTCTACAAGTTATGCTAGGGGCATGCACCCACCCTCTACAAGTAATGCTGGGGGGAAAAGTCCAGTCACTGCTAGTCATACTGGTAATAGGCTTGTAGCCTCTACAAGTCATGTTATCGACCCATCACTAACCTCTGCAAGTCATGTTGGATATGTGCAACCAACCACTGCTAGTCATGTTGGGGGCATTGTTTCTGTCGAGAAACATAGATGGATAGGACATAAGCCTAAGTTCCCTTGTAAGATTTGCAAGGGAGATCACCTTACCCATTTATGCCTTGGCCTTCCAGAGGTACGAAGATTGTGGCCCCTGTCTGCAAACTCTTCTGATTCTGAGTCTTCTGAGGTTTCCTCACAGTCTATTCATCCATTGGTTGAGAAAGAGGTCATGCTGATGAAGTCATCGGTTGATCCCACTCCACTTTTGGGGGCTGAGGTGCCTTTAGACCTTGTAATCTCTCAGCCTATTCATCCATTGGTTGAGAAAGTGTTCATGCCGATGCAGTCATCGGCTGATCCCACTCCTCTTATGGGGGGTGAGGTGCCTTTAGACCTTGTAGTCTCTTAGCCTATTCAACCATTAGTTGAGAAAGTGGTCATGTTGATGCAGTCATCGGCTAATCCCACTCCTCTTTTGAGGGGTGAGGTGCCTTTAGACCATGTAGTCTCGTAGCCTATGCAGTCAATGGTTGAGAAAGTGGTCACGTCGTCGCGATCTTCTGTTGATCCCACTCTTATCTTGGAGAGTGTCGAGTCTACCAAAGTGGTCACGCCGTTGAAATCTTCAAATGATCCCACTCTTCTCTTGGAGAGTGTTGAGTCTACCAAATTGGT
>JASDQU011178512.1:1139-17111 GCA_032191745.1 Picea mariana
CCCCCCCCCCCCTCTAAGTGTGGTAGGTGTGTCCAACAATTCCCTTACATTCGGGAAACCCTAGTTTACCATTCGAAATATAGGCTATCTAATTTGTAGGTCCATTCCTGAAAAGAGCCAAGAGAACAAGGGTGAAGTACATTATTATAACAGTCAAATACCTAACCAAGTGGGCCGAAGCAAAACCTGTCAAAAATTGTACAAAAGAGACAACAACTTAATTCATATATGAAAACATAGTAACTCGATTCGGTTGTCCCTTAACTTTAATCAACGATCATGGAACACATTTTGTCAATAAAAAAAATGAAATCTTACTTAAAAATTTCATGATCGGCCATAGGAAAATAATGGCCTATCATCCACAAGTTAATGGCGCAGTGAATTCCTTTAACAAAAAAATGCATAAGGGGTTAACAAAAATTTGTGGACTCGATAGGGATGATGGAGATGACAAGGTCCCAACAGTATTGTGGAAATACATGACCACATACAAAAGACGATTTGTCAAATGCCATTTAAACTTGTTTATGGTTAGGAAGTTGTAATCCCAATACACTTCTATGCAAACGCAGGAAGAATAACATTTTTCCTAGAATTCAACCATATCCTAAATATGAGGCAACACTTCTATCAAGTTAATCAACTGGAGGAAGAAAGGATGTTAGCACAACAACATCAAGAAGCTCAAAAGAATCAACAAAAAACTTGGCACGACCGACACATAAAGAAAAAAGACATTAACACAAGAGATTTGGTATTATTATACAACAATGAGATAAATGGAAAAACATGGAAATTAGAAACTGTGTGGTTACTTACGTAGTTGAGTACATCCGACCATCGGGATCAGTTCAATTAAGTACATTACAAGGGCACCCCTTCCAAAAATTAGTCAATGGGGGCCACCTGAAAAAATATAACACATAAAAGCCACAACACTTGATAGTGAAAACCTCTTTTGCGGTGTCAGTAGGGTATGACTAGGTTGAAAACCTTTCGGGGTGGCCTAGGTCGAGTCGAAAATAAATAAAACAAAGAAACAATAAGAAAAAATTAAAAGAAACAATAAAAGAAAAAGAAAAAAAATAAATATAAAATAAAAGAAAAATAGATTAACATAAGCAACAAAACAACTGGTTACGGAAATGAGATGCAAAATTGTCGAAAGGTAGCAATTTATTTAAAGAGATATGACCAACTTGAGCTAGCAAGGATCATTCTTTGAAGCCAAGTATAATTAACATGAGGAGAGAAAAAATTACATGGCTAACACAACAGATACTTAGATAAGAAAATAAAAAATCCAGAGGAAGTTCAACACCAAAACAAGATCTATGCCAATTTCTAAAAAGACGAATTAGAAAATCAAATGAAAGAGAAATATCCAAGTTAGTCAAATGTGAAAATATCATATCAAGAAAGCGTGAACATCGTAAATCAAGCGAGCGAGTATATTATAAATCAAGCAAGCATGGAAACTACAAATCAGGAAAGCATGATTATCCTCAATTCAAATGACAAAAAGAATATGGCTTCATAAAAATGAAAATTAGCCATGTCGACAAAGAAAAGAAAGTTGACTTAGTCAAACGGTTCGACCATAGGTACTGGATTGACCGAAAGGACTGACCCAACTAGATCAACTAAACAAATCAAACAACAAAAGTCGACCAAGTCGAGCGAACTCCCCAAGAAAAGAAAATTGACTCAGATGAAATAACTGGCCGACGAGAGTACTTCGATGCAATTAATTCTCGATGGGACGGGCTCAACCACCACTTCATCTTCGATGTAACTGCCCCCTCACACAAACAAACATTTACGCCCACCATAACTAGCGACATGCACAAATTGATAACATTGTTGGCCGAATTAAATTCTTCACTTCACCTCCCACCTATAAATATGACTTCATTTCTTTGTTGTTTATACTTGAGCATCAAAAAATTCAGAGTGATGATTTTGTAGCTAAGCATTCGACCCCCGTACCTAAAAAACTAGACTTCCTTTCCGACCAAAAAAAAACTACAACCATGCTGAGGATGAGAGTTCAAGTCTAGGACTCCTTGGTCAAGCCAGAAACGAAGGTTAAATTTGATAGATCCACTACAATAGAGTTGGAAGTCCACATGCAAAACATATTTGACACAAAAATCGAAGAAATTTACTAGGCCAAGCATTGTCAAAACTTCATTGCATGGGGCATTCAGGTTGGAGTCTGGAAAGAAGAGACAAAATCCTTGAGAAAGTTGGGATTTGACACTTCCTTGGAGCCTTGCAGGTGGCAGAGTTCGAGGGATAGAAGGAAGAAGCATGGAAATTTTTGGTCAATTGATACCACAATGAACATCTCTAGTTATACTATCCAGTGGGAATCATAGGAGGAAATATACAGAATGTTATAGCGTTACCGCATGGAGAAACCACAGTCCCAAAAACCCTCAACTCACTAATTGGATTCAGTTCCTCATAGGGGGCACAAAGGGAAAAATGGACTTACATTATTGTATATATGTGCTTTATTGTTGTAGGTCAAGCTTGTGATGTCAAACTCACGATGCTAGAACCTATTGGCCAAATCCTTCAAACATGAGTTACGTTCAACTGGGAAGAGTACTTCGTTGCGATTATAAAAAGCAACTTCATAGAATGTCAGGAGAAAAGATGAGCAATAAAATTCCCATCTCTACTAATTTGGATTGTCATGGGTCATTTCAACCTAGTCGAGGATCCAACATTCAAAACAAAGAAAATCCGAGCTATGGAGAATTACAGGGTCTTCTCCCCAGGAGTAGTTGGCTCGTCCGACTCCCTACCAACCGACGGAATGTTCTGAAGTTGGGTTACCAACCTAAAAAATTGCATCTTGTTGAGGAAAAGGTATGAAGAACCTTACTCAAGCATTTTTAGATCTTGTTGGGCCAAGGCAAGATAGTTGGGAATGTTACCTGGGGTTTATAGCATTAGAATAAAAGAAACAATCACTTAATCCATAGGTATTAAGTACAAGGGACCAAGGCTTATTTTTTATATATTATATGTAATTGTGCAAAGAAAGAAACTAAGAAGAAATTACATGAGTATGTACGTGGAGATAAAAGAGAAATATGAACCAAATCATAAAAAATACATATGTGAGATTGAAATCATAAGTCTAATTTTTATATTGATTTCATTGTGTGATACACAGTTTAATTCTCTTTACAAACCCCTATGAGGGTAGGGACCAAAGTCATATTTAGAAGCCTTTGATGGGCACCATACAAAAAGACTCTGACAACAAAAGAAAACTTAAGCTAAATATATGAATCAGCTTGCCACAAAATGTTGTCACTTGACTCTGCAAAATATTCTTTATTAGTCATGAAATTTAATTCATAAACAGACAAGAACACACAGACTGCCAAAGATAAATCATACACCTTTAAAATAAGTTGTTGAAATATATGATTCAGTTTTGAATCTTGTTTCCTTCAATAACATCATGTTGTCATCAAGATGGTTAAGCCTTCTAGTAAACTCGGAATGAATGGAAAATGAAAGTATCTCACAAGTATAGAGAAAACC
This sequence comes from Picea mariana, assembly GCA_032191745.1. Taxonomy (NCBI): domain Eukaryota; kingdom Viridiplantae; phylum Streptophyta; class Pinopsida; order Pinales; family Pinaceae; genus Picea; species Picea mariana. Next base: position 4,710 of record JASDQU011178512.1, read on the forward strand.
TTATGGTTGAATTTCTCCCTCTATTATCTCTTCTTCTTGTCTCTTCATTTGATTGAGATTTTATTCCTTCTCAATAAGTTATGGTAGTTCAACTACCTTTCTTTAGTTAAGCTTAATTATCTTAACTAATTAGTTGATATATATATATATATATATATATGTAAGGGTCTAATTAAATAACAACTAAATAGGTGTGACCCCTTGTGACTCCCATTTTTAATTTCTTTTAATAATCACCAAAACATGAAGTATATAACTCCAAACATTTGATTCAAACATCCTCCTTGTAACTCCAATTCTCATATTAATGATCAAATATTTTAATATCAACAAAATATAACATGATTATATCCAAAAATGGCATTATATCAATGTTGTCCAAAAAACTGTCTAAATATGTATTTGCTACCCAAAATATTGTCAAAACAAAAAGATTGTCCTCAATAGAAAATAAGATTAATCAGCATTAAAAACTATATTTTCTATGAGAGGCATTTTGCCTCTTTTCAATGCTACCCTCTTTAGATCCCATTTCTGATTTATCATGTGCAATAGCCTTCAATTGATGGGAACCTTGTGGGTGGAATGCACTGATGAGGTGTGAACAATCATCTTTGAGACGAAGATGAGAGGACACAGATTCAGAGGAATCCCTAGATGACTTGGAGGGAGTGGCCACTCCTTTTCCTTTATCTCGCTTTGGCTTGTGAACATCATTTTTTAGCCTTTTACTTGCATGAGAAGATTGTATGGGTGAGACAACATGATCAGCTTGGGCATTTGGATTTTTTGTTGGTGGAGGAGGGGGTAATGGAAAAGACACAGTTTGACAACCATGGTGATGTGAAGAAAGCTTATGGACAATCTCTTCCCAACCATCATTGGCAGGTGGTTCTGGATGCATAGAAATGTGAGGGGGAACAAGGATACCATAAAAAATTTGATGTGGCTAGAAGGGAGGCCTCTCAGGTCAGGGCTGGAGAATCCCATGGCCAACTAAGTTGAAGAACCCAGCTTGAAAGAGTTGATTTAGTTCATGTGGGTCAGCATCAACATGTATCGAAAACCATGGCCTTCTATGGCCTCTTTACCAATCTCCTCTGCCTTTTTTAGCACCTCTATTAACACCTTTGCCAATGCTTCCCCTGCTAAAGAAACTCATCCTGAAGAAATATTCCAAACATGTCATGAAAAAATCTTAACAATCCATGCATCAATACTCTACCTAAATAAAATCAAAAGGTTGGCTCTATCATTCACCACAGAAGCACATGCAATCCATCCATCAATACCTTAAAACTCAACAATCAATTTGCCATTTGAATAGGGAGTGGTAGGGATATTGGGAAGATGAGGAGATTGTAATGAGTGAAAAATGGTAGCATGGATGGGAAGCGACCAACGAATATTGTTCAAGAAAATGAAAAAGTAACATAAAATGTATCCATATCCAAACTTCCAACACCGGTCATCAACTAGCCTTTTCTTTTGTTATTAATCCTTTCTCTTTTCAAAAATAAAATTCTTAATAATAGAACAAGGAATGTTTTAGATGTATTTGGGAAGGAGTTGGGCATATAATGAGAGAAAAGTGAGATAATGAAAGGGAAAAAGATGATTATTGTTCTATTGTATGCAAAAGTATCTATTGAAAATTGACATCACTATCAACTGCCAAAGCTTTTCTCTGTTAATAATTCAAATCCAAGACACAACAGTTTTTATAATACCCAATATAAAACCCAGAAAACATTCAAGATTGTCAAACTTTACAACTTCAATTTCCCCTTCCTTTTATTTTATTAGCAGAGATTTTATATGAGACTGTTAATAGAGTCACAAAACAATTAAAAATAGACTACACCCAGTGCGCATGGGAGGCTGAGAACACAACATAAAGACATCGACCTTTCACTATACAATGCTTGTATCACAACCTTCAATGCTTGTTGTGTAAATAGACTGGGTTCGAAACCTCATATGAAACGGGTGCTCATTGTTCATTTTAACATCATATGACTTCAAAATCGACCAAACCCCCATGGATAATTAACAATCGAGCCAAGACTTCATGCATATAACCCTTTTTTTCCCACTGTCGGGTTAATCACTATAACATATATCAAGACCAGAGTTTGAATCTCATGAATTTCCATACACCAGATAAAAGAAAAGGTGAAACATTCATATTTGCAAAAAACCATTTAACCATTGATTTCCACAACAGATTTTCCACAGACCTCATATGGTGACCGCAAGGCAAATATGCCTATATATTCACAACAATTGAAAGATAATTCAAAGGAGATGTAAATATTCCAAATACTAAGTAAAGGGTATGGCATTACGCAGAAAAAGAAAAAGAAAATTGTTCTTTTATTTCTCAGAAAAAAAAACCTTGAATTTTAATGACCGGAGATGAGTGAAACCAAAGAATATTTGCCATAATTATTTGCCAACATTCATAGAAACAGAAGAAACATTTATTTTGGGCGTAACACAATCACATAATCCAAACATAAAAGAATTTTGAACACTATTCTCGGTTTTAAACATTTAAATGCACACAGAGAGGAAACTCCATATAAATGCAATTTGCACAGCCGTGATAACCACATACATCCAATATAAACTTTGGAAAGAAAACACAGTATGTAAGCAAATCTAAGAGCCAACATCATTATTTTATTTAGAGAAGAGCTACATTTCATGAATGGAGAGGTAAGAGCCAACATACCTGTATGGAGAATGCAAAACCAACAAGCACCATTATTCTTTCCAAGGCTGAGCAAAATGGAGGCAACACTAGCCAAAGAAACCAACAAAAATGTGAACCAAGTGAGGGTGGTGACCTAGACGTAGGGTTAGAGCGATGTGCAATTATTGCATGTCATTTCTCACATTAATTTCCATCAACTAGAGCCAAGTATGAGCACACCCAACACTTCCAACACATAGTCCACTATGTTTTCCACATAAAACTTCAAATCAAAAAAATCGAATTTTCCTTCATATGTTAAGCTCATAAATTTTCTATGTATACTCGACACTTAGCACCAAAACATATCATGTCCCACATTATTTTCTAGGGAAGGATTGCCACCTTATAAAACTTAACAATTGTCCATGATAATAACAAGAATACCATAAGTGAAATCTACCATAACTATATATGGCCCATGCTTGGAGTTTGAATCAACAAGTCAAAAAATATGTGTAACAAGAATAAACCAAGATGCTTATTAAAACAACATTTTCCCTCTATAATTTTTAAATTAAATAACCAATACACCAATCGTTCACCTAGAAAGCGGTTTTGAATTTCAAATTGTAGAATCATCTTCACAAGGCATTCATGAGCGCAATCGAATAAAAGCATATTTTATCATCATTCCATAATGGGGTCTTGTTTTGCATGCAGGGATTCCATGTTGCGCTTTTTGGGCGTCAACACATCTCACATATGGAGGGTCAAACAAGAGTTAGACAAGAGTTACTACCAAACACCTACATCCAACTTAGTATTGATAGCACTACGATCTGGTGTGGAGTTTACAATGTGTTGATGCCAAATAAATTAGAATATTAGCCAACAAGGATTAAGGTATTTGAAGAACTGGAAATACAACTAGGATGTCAATTATACATTCTTCAAGAATGTAGATTTTATTTTGGATAAACATTGTGTGCTTGGTTTTCGAAACGTCCAATGTTTCGAGTGGACACTCCATCCATCATCAGGGAAAATAACAATCTATTGAACGCAGATCCTTTATCTCAGCTTCATTTATCTTTGAATCCACCTCTTGCAAACAAATCAGAAAATTCTCCAATCTTTATTCTAAACAATTTCACACTCAATGTACTTCTCATCCACAACCTTTAATTTTCTCTTCTCCTGATCCCTCACCCTACTTGTTTATCAGTCACATTGATCCCCCTCCCACTATTTCCACCTCTCTCATCTCGGATTGCACGGATTTACCGGTCCTTGAAACCCATAGCATGCAAAACGAAGATGTGTCAGTCTCCTCACATTTGTTTGGGAACCCTAATCCAACACCTTACGTTTTCAATTCTTACTCTGCTCGACACGAACTTCATTGACACCACCCATGGGAATCTTGTCTCCACATTCGAACAACCAAAAAAATTCCTTTAAATGTGACCTCCCTTCCCTCTTACACCATAAACTAGACTCTAACCAGCGTATTCTAGACCAAAACCTATCCTCCACGTCCTCCACACACCACATTAGTCAACCCTTTTTTGGTTGTGCTTCCACCGAAAACCCTACCTTAACCAGTACGCCCTCGAGACATTGCCTTAATATTACATATGTCTCATTAAATTTGAAAAACCCACCCCTCGACATTAGCTCCAACAATTCTTTCTCCTGCTCTAATCCTATTTCTAAACATTACAACCCTTTCCCACAACTAGATACCATTCAATGCACCTCCCCCAACACTCTTCTCATCAAAATCTCTATTCTTGCCTCCACCTCTGCCACCCCCATTACTATTCTTTCTAATCACTCTTTTCCCACTTCCACCTAGAGAAATATTTCATGTGACCCCCCATTAAATAATTATACATCTTCTCCCAACCCTAATCCATCTCCTTCACCTATAGTTGAGTGCACCTTATGTCCCATTAATCTCGTGATTTATTTATCCTCTAACGAAAACCCTTCTAACTTAAGTTCCTCTTGTGCATGCCCCCCCCTCTAACCCGAGTTCCTCCACTATCCTAAAACTATCTTCTCTCAAGCTGGACCCCCCCACCCTACACATTCTTGAAAAAGGTTTTAATTTTTCTATTACACCTAGACGTATCCCCGTAGAAGACATCATTTTCTCCATTGAATCCATTACCCACAACATTCCCACTCATGAAGCTGAAGAAATTAGGAAAGAGTGTGGGAGAATCCTCTGCCAATCCAAGCTGCCAAAAAATATCTTATCTAAAGGCCAAATTTAATTCAGATGTATTTCGATGGCCTCCCACTTATCCCAACTGGCTCATTTTGGTAGTTTTCTAGTTCGACAGTTTTTTTCCTAGTTTTTGGGTCCCTTACTTCTGGCGTCGTTTTGAGGCCCTAAACAACGTTTTCAGAGTTTTCCATAGTCAAAGGGTGTAAGGCTCGCCACATGAAACATGTGTATTCCTCAGATATACCTTTCCAACAAATTATCATGCACCTAAAACGAAGATCGTATGCAAAAGTTACGACCCCGGGAAGTTGATGTACTAACTTAACCAAATGGGGCCCACATGACTTTTGGAGCTTCATCTCCTAGGGTTAGGTTTTTGGATGTATAGGGTTTTTGACATTCATGATTATTGTAAAAAGGCCTTGAGAGCCTCATTTTAATCATCTTTTGTCGAATGAGTGCATCTGTCATATCTCTTCTCAGAGATGAACTGCCACCATTCTAGCAAGCTTGTTTTCTGCTGCATTTTACAGTTTCAACTTATTTCCTTATTGAATAGAAACTAGTTTTACTGTATATATGTTATTCTATGTTAAGCATATTTTTATAATAATATGTATTCATTTTTCTCTTCTCATAAAATCTAGATCAGTGGTATCAGAGCGGTCTTCTCCTTGTCATTCTTAATGCATGTCCCCAACGAGGTCAGGGTACAAAGAATTGGGTCTTGAGCTTGTTTCTCTTGAGGAAAAAAGATCTCACATGCCCAAGTGACCTCTCATGGTAGGAGAAAAGAAAGATGATGGGACATGAGATCCCTTCAAAATGTTGCTAGAGGAAGCCCTCATGCAATAGAGGAACAAGATGATGGATAGTTTTGCGCAAATCCTTTGGCGGCTACCAACATGTGACGCATCTTCCTCAAACGGAGGCGCTGCACCCTTCAAGGTACAAATCGACTCCGATATTCCTATATTCGAAGGTCATATATATGGAGATTTTGTGGAAAAATGGTTGAATCTGCTAGAAGGGTAATTCTCTTTCCATAACTTCTTGAATAGAGAAAATATTACTTTTGCACTCCTCAAATCCATTCTTCATGTCAAAGATTGGTGGGAAACTTTATGTGAGAAGAAGGAAATAGAGGAACCCTCATTATTTACAGTCATGGTCACCTGGGAGTCCTTCAAGGATGTTATTAAGGAGCAATACTACCCTGTTGGAAGTTATGACAACCTGTATACAAAATGGACCACACTAGGGTAGGAAAGAGACCAAGCAGTGCCCGAGTTCACAAATATCTTCCATACCTTGTGCACTAAGCTGGGTATCAAAGATTCTGAGTGAAATCTGATGCTCAAGTATAACGATAGTCTGCATAGATACATTCAGGCCGAAATGGAGTTTCTAGACATCTCATCCTTGGGCACGACCTACCGATATGTCATCAAAATTGAGCAGAAGCTCAAACAAAAGATGCGGTAATTTGGGCCTGGGAATCCCTCACAGTAAAATCCAGGAAAGGGTGGCCCAAATCCATAGAACAAAGGACAGAGAAAATACATACCACCTTGGGACAACCAGTCTAGGCCGTAAGCAAACAAGGACACCAGAAAGACAAAGAAAGATATTGGGAAGTGGTGCAACTTCCATAAGAGCCCCTGGCATAACAATGTTAATTGCCTCTCAAATAAGTCATTGGTGGTTGAGTTGAAAGCCTTTGAATCAGATGCGGGTTTTCGACTTTGAGTCAGAACTATAAAGGGGGAGGCAGATCATTGATGTAGAACCCAGTGCTATCGTTGCTACCACCAAGCTCCATCCTGGTGAACCAGACGAGCTAGAGGAAGGCAAGTGCCTTTTTCATTCACAGATGTGGGTGAAGGGTACCCTGCTGCACTTCATCATTGATAGCGGTAGCTAGAAGAACCTAATCTCAGTAGATGTTTTCAAGTGACTCTCCCTGTCGACAACACCGCACCTGCATCTCTACACCATCGGATGGCTCCACCAAGGAAGCGACATCCACATCATCCAACAATGTCGCCTGCCATACGACATCAAGCCCTTCAAAGACGAGGTATTGTGTTATTTTGTCCCTCTCAAAGTTTGTAATTTTATTTTGGGCCAACCATATATATGGAAACGCCATGTTGTATATGAGTTTAGGCATCGCAGTGTTATTATTACTTTGAACAAGAAATTGTACAGGATACTAGAGGCAATCCCACCTAGTGTTATTTCCTTGATCTCTTCCAAGCAATGCAAGAAGGTCATATCTCAGAAAGGGAAGTTTATCTTCTTTGTGATTCGCTCTTAGAATGAGCGAAAGATCGCAACCACATATAGGGTCTCCGTGACAGAGCTCTCCACACAATAGAAGCAAGTGGACAAGGTGGTGGAGGCATACTCAAATATATTGTCCTCACCTATCGAGGTACCTTTTCACTATCAGGTCAAGCACCCCATCAATCTGAACCACGACACACCACTACCCAATGGGCCAGTCTACCACCACTCTCTGTTAAAGAATGAGGAGATCAAGCGGTAGATCCAAGAACTTCTCCACAAGGGGCACATCTGTCCTAGATCATCACCTTGCGGGAGCCCAATCATGTTGGTACAGAATAAATATGGAACCTAGCGACTCTGCATTGATTATCGAACCCTAAATAAAATCACAGTCAGAAACCGATACCTGATTCCCTGAATCGATGACCTCCTTGATCAGCTCACGGGGGCCAAATACTTCAGTAAAATTGATCTGAATTTTGGCTACCACCAGGTACCGATAGAACAGACAGATGTATGGAAGCTCACCTTCAAGTCAAAGGAAGGTCTTTTCGAATGGTTGGTCATGCCATTTGGCTTGAAAAATGATCCAACCACTTTCATGAGGATTATGGACGATATCCTACGACCATTCACCAATTCTTTTGTAGTGGTGTATCTGGATTACATTCTCATTTACATCAAGACTTGGGAAAAACACTTAAAGCATGTTCAAGAGGTTTTTCACACCCTGCAACAACACAAGATATACACCAACTTGGAAAATGCTCCTTCGGCATGGACAGGGTCCATTACCTGGGCTACATTGTTGATCAACATGCTGTACATGTGGATCTAGCTAAGATCCAAGTCATTCGTGACTGGCCAACCCTAACCACACTCACTGAGCTTCAAATATTCTTGGGCCTTGCCAATTTCTATCGCAGGTTTGTGTTGGGATTCTTCCATATTGCATGGGCCCTCGACCAAGTAACCAGGGGTGGTGGTAAGGAGAATTTTTGTAGGGTCGGTCCCAACAACAAGCGTTCGATTATTTGAAGAAACGCTTGTACTCATCCCCAATACTTTCACTACCAGACCTATAGCAACCCTTTGAGATCGAGACAAATTCTTCAGACTATGATGTGGGCATCGTTATGACTCATCACGACCACCCTGTGGCCTATAATAGTGAGATACTATTAGATGTTTTTCGTAAGTACCCTACTTATGACAAAGGAATTTACTCCATTGTGAAAGCATGTCGCCAATGGAGACATTACATTCCTGGGAAGGAGACAGTCATCCACACTAATCATAATCCAGTGCATTTCATGCAGACACAAGGCAAATTTCAAAATGACCTCCATCAGAAGTGGTCCACATACTTGCAACAATTCCACCTCAACATCAAGTATAAAACAAGAAGCACCAACAACATCATTGGTTTCCTGAACAGACCGCCAATCATGGCACTCACCACGGTGCTAGACTCTTGTGGCCATGAGACCTATGGATGCCCCCAACTCTATGAGACAGACATGGACTCTGCCACCACCTACCAAATGTTGGGTGCAAATGCAGTTGTCTCTAATTTCCATCTTCAAGATGGGTTGTTGTGTTGTCTGGGCCATATATGTGTTCCATCAAGAAAACGAGCGAAGATGATCTGGGAAGCCCACTACAGTTAGGTGGCAGGACACTTCGGCATCAAAAAGACAATGACAATGTTGCAGAAACATTTCTAATAGCCGAAAATTTGACAAGAGGTTAGCAAGTATATTAGGTCCTGCATTGTCTGCGTTATTGCCAAACCAACCACTAAGAAACATGGCTTGTACACCCCTCTACCTACTCCTGACATGCCATGGGAATCCATATCCATGGACTACATGTCGGGCCTCCCGTCCACCAAGCGGGGAAATGACTTTGTTTTTTTGGTTGTTGATCGCTTTTCTAAGATGGCGATTCTAGTCGTCTGTAAGAAGAGAATCACAACAGAGGCCACTACCGAGATCTTATTTGAACAAATCTGGGTACCTTTTAGAATCCCACAAACCATTGTCTTAGATTGGGACAGTTGATTTCTTAGCGCATTCTGGTTGAGCCTCTGGTCACTGTTAGACACCAAGCTCAACAAATTTACAGCCTTCCACCTCCAGACATATGGCCAAACTTAGGTTGTAAATCGAATGATCGTGCATATCCTGTGCATGCATAATTTGAAGCCCCCTCACACATGGGATGAGAGTCTTCCCTATTTCTAGCATAACTACAATCGAGCCTTGCATAGATCAACTGGACACAACCCCTTTCAGGTGGGGTTGGGATTCCAACCATTGGGTCCCATAGATGTTGCACTACCCCTTGCAGTCACCTTGACTCACTCATATCTTTCTCCAACTGAAGCTGACAAATCCACTCGGTTCATTAAGTGGATCCAACACATCCACCAATAGGTTTAGGATATCCTACAGAATTCCGATGACAAGTACAAGTAGCGCCATGATTAACATCAGGTGCCACACAAGTTTCAAGTGGGCGGCAAAGTTTGGTTTCATTTGCAGAAAGAACGCCTTAGCAGACCCCATCAGAAGATTTTCCAACTCCATTATGGGTTGTACACCATAACCAAGGTTGTGGGTGATAATTCTTTTGAGCTCAACATTCCTCCTTTCCTTGGTCAAAGAAGGGCAGCTCCTACACCAAGGCAAGTGGCTCACCCGAGGCCAAATTCAGCAGAAATTTCCTCATCTAATGGGAGAACTCAACACAATGGAGAAAATTTCTTCCTAAGGGGGGAAGGATTGATCCAGATGGATTTTGGTGGCCTCCCACCTATTCCAACTACCTCATTTTGGCAATTTTTCAATTCGACAGTTTTTTTCGATTTTTCGGGTCCCTGACTTCTGAGGTCGTTTTGAGGCACTAAAAAGCATTTTTAGGTCTCACAAAAGTCAACATATGTAGGGCTTGCCACATGAAACATGTGTAGTCCTCGGATAGGCCTTTCCAATGGACTATCGTGTGCTTAAAACTAAGATCATACGCAAAAGTTACGACCCCANGACTTTTGGCGCTTCATCTCCTAGGGTTAGGTTTTTGAAATTCTTGTTTATTGTAAAAAGGCCTTGAGAGCCTCATTGTAATCATCTTCTAGTGAATGAGAACAACCGTCACATCTCTTCTTAGAGATAAGCTGCGACCATTCTAGCAAGCTTGTTTTCCGCTGCATTTTATAGTTTCAGTTTATTTTCTTATTGAATAGAAACCATTTTTACTGTATATCTGTTATTATGTGTTAAGCATCTTTTGATAATAATAATATGTATTCATTTTCCTCCTCTCATAAAATATGGATGAGTTATATCAGATTAGTATGTTCCTTTTCATTCTTAATGCATGTCCCCAATGAGGTCAGGGTACAAAGAATTGGGTCTCGAGCTTGTTTCTCTTGAGGACAAAATCTCTCGCACGCTCAAGTGACCTCTCATGGCGAGAGAAAATAAATATTATGGGACATGATATCCCTTCAAAATGTTGCTCGAGGAAGCCCTCATGTAACAGAGGAACGAGATGATGGATAGTTTTGCGCAAATTCTTCAGCGGCTACCAACAAGTGACGCATCTTCCTCAAATGGAGGCGTCACACCCTTCAAGGTACAAATCAACTTTTATATTCCTATATTTGAAGGTCAGATAGATGGATATGTTGTATACAAATGGTTGAATCTGCTAGAAGGGTATTTCTTTGTCCATAACTTCTCGAATAGAGGAAATACTACTTTTGAGCTCCTCAAAGTCATTCCCCATGTCAAAGATTGGTTGGAAACTTTATGTGAGCATAAGGAAACAAAGGAACCCTCATTATTTACAGTCGCGGTCACCTGGGAGTCCTTCAAGGATGCTATTAAGGAACAATACTACCCTGTTGGAAGTTATGATGACCTGTATACAAAATGGACCACACTAGGACAAGAAAGAGACCAAGCAGTGCCCGAGTTCACAAATATATTCCAGACCTTGTGCACCAAACTAGGTATCAGAGATTCTGAGAGAAATTTGGTGCTCAAGTATCATGACAGTATACATGGATACATCCAGGAAGAAATGGATTTTATGGACATATCATCCTTGGGTGCGGCCTACCAATATTTCGTCAAAATCGAGCAAAAGCTCAAACAAAAGACACGGTAATTTGGGCCTGGGAACCCCGCACAGTAAAAGCTAGGAAAGGGCATCCCCAATCCGTAGAACAAAGGACAAAGAAAATATGGACTTCCTCAGGATAACCAGTCCAAACCATAAGTAAATAAGGACACCGGAAAGACAAAGAAAGATATTAGGAGGTGGTGTGACTTCCATAAGAGCCCCTGGCATAACACTATTGATTATCGCTCAAAGTAGTCGTTGGTGGCTAAGGTGAAAGCCTCTGAATTAGGTGTGGGTTCTGACTCTGAGTTAGAACCAGAAATGGGGAGACATATCATTGATGCAGAACCCAGTGCTATCCTTGCTGCCACCAAGCTTCAACCCAGTGAACCAGATGAGCCAGAGTAAGGCGAGCACCTTTTTCGTTCACAGTTGTGGGTGAAGGGTACCCCGTTGCACTTCATCTATGATATGGGTAGCCAGAAGAACCTCATCTCAACAGACATTTTCAAGTGACTCACCCTGTCAACAACGTTGCACCTACATCCCTATACCATTGGATGGCTCTTCCAAGGAAGTGACATCCACGTCATCCAACAATGCCACATGTCATATGGCATCAAGCCCTTAAAAGACAAAGTATTGTTTGATGTTTCCCCTCTCAAATTTTGTAATGTTATTTTAGGCCAACCATATTTATGGAAACGTCATGTTGTATATGAGTCTAGGCCTCACAATGTTATTATTACTTTGAACAAGAAATTGTAAAAGATACTGGAGGCAGCCCACCTAGTGTTATTTCCTTGATATCTTCCAAGCAATGCAAGAAGGTCATCTCTCAGATGGGGAAGTTTTTATTCTTTGTGATTCACTCTCAGAATGAGCGAAAGATCACAACCACATCCTGTTGGATTACTGAGAGGGGGGGTGAATCAGTAATAGTGTAATTATAATCCTCTTTCTTCAAATGTTATATCAATGTAGAATTATTATCCAATAATGAGCAGTAAGAAATAAACAATCACACACATACACAGTACAC
>JASDQU011178512.1:17211-43413 GCA_032191745.1 Picea mariana
TACCAAGTATGTACCAATCATGTGTCAACTACTCATCAACTATGACTCATCAATATGTACCAACATCATCAACTATACACCTCATGTATGTGCTAACTCATCAACTACTTGTCTCAACCATGTACTCAACATGTACCTCAACCAAAATCCCTCATCAATTTCATCATCCAAATATGATTTGTAGCTCTGTAATATACCTGGTGTATATGATCACATTCCTGCAAACCTTCCTTAACTTTAACAATAAGAGACAAGCATTTTCATCAAACTTTTCTTTAGTCTCACATGCCTAGTTTTGGATTAGTTAACAACCCTAACTTGAAGTAATTGTAACTTTGAACCTGTAATGTATAAATATCTGAAACTGATATAAATTTTATTTAGTGTGTTTTATGCAATTCCTCCAGGTGTCACTACTTGGAACCTCTCAGAAAAGAAGTTATAGCAAAAATGGCATACCTTGCTGAATTCTGGATTATTCTAGAGAGTGACCTTGTAGAGCGTTCCCCACATGAAATATTCATTGAATTGATCTAAAACTGTTACACAACATACTAAAAACTATACCCTAATTAACACATTTGGTCTCACTAAATTTGGATCTATTATGAAGAAGTTACGACGTTTTTACCCGAAACACTTGTTTTTGACTAGTTTCAGGACTAGCCAAAAGCCTTATTTTCCACGGAGTGTAACTCCCAAAATACAACGACCCACAAGTTGAATTTTTGACCACAGATACTTGGGTATGGCTTCTCAATGGAATATCAATTTCACGGTTTGAATCATTATAGAAAAAAAATTATAGCGAAAATGGTGAGATGACCTGTAAATAACATACCTTAGACGCTTGCGGCCATGAGACCTATGGATGGCCCCAACTCTATGAGATAGACCTGGACTCTGCCACCACCTACCAAATGTTGGGCGTAAATGTAGTTGTCTCTAATTTCGATCTTCAGGATGGGTTGTTGTGTCATTTGGGCCATGTCTGCCTTCCATCAAGCGAGTGAGCAAAGCGGATCTAGGAAACCCACTACAGTCAGGTGGTAGGACACTTCTATGTCAAAAAGATAGTGGCAATGTTGCATAATCATTTCTACTGGTCAAAACTTTGACATGAGGTCAACAAGTATATTAGGTCCTGCACTGCCTGTGTTATTGACAAACCAAACACTAAGAAATAGGGCATGTACACCCCTATGCCTACTCCTAACAGGCCATGGGAATCCATCTCCATGGACTACATGTCGGGCCTCCCGTCCACCAAGCGGGGAAATGGCTATGTTTTTGTGGTTGTTGATTGCTTTTCTAAGATGGTGATTCTGGCCACCTGCAAGAAGAGAATCACAACAGAGGCCACTACCAAACTCTTCTTTGAATGAGTCTAGGTACATTTTGGAATCCCACAAACCATTGTCTCAGATCGAGACATTCGATTTTTTAGCACATTCTAGTCGAGCCTCTAGTCACTGCTAGACACCACGTCAACAAATCCATGGCCTTCCACCCCCAAACAGATGGCCAAATCGAGGTCGTAAATTGAATGATCGTGCATATCTTATGCATGTATAATTCCAAGCACCCTCACACATGGGATGAGATTCTTCCCTATGTCCAACATAGCTACAACCGAGCCTTGCATAGATCAACTGGCCACAACCCCTTTCAGGTGGGGTTGGGATTCCAACCATTGGGTCCCATAGATGTTGCACTACCCATTGCGGTCACCTCGGCTGACTCATCTCCTACTCCAACTAAAGCTAACAAAGCCACCCTGTTCATTGAGCGGATCCAGAACATCCACCAACAGTTTCAAGATATCCTACAGAAGTCTAATGACAAGTACAAGCAACACCATGATCAACATCGGGTGCCACATAAGTTTCAAGTGGACGAAAAAGTTTGTTTGCATTTGCAGAAAGAATGCTTCAATGGACTGCATTGAAATATTTTCCCACTCCATTACGGGTTGTACACCATCACCAAGGCTATGGGTGATAATACGTTTGAGGTCAACATTCCTTCTTTCCCATGCCTGCACCTAGTGTTCAACGTGGATCTCCTTTGACCTTATTTCCCACCATTATTGGACACCTCAGAGATAACAGAACAACTGACACTAACACAACTCAACCCTGAATGCATAAACCAGGAATCGAGTGATTATATTGTGGACAAACAGGTCAAGGGCACTTGCTATCAAAGGATCCAACTTTATCGAGTTGTCAAAGAAGGGCAGCTCCTTCACCAAGGCAAGTGGCTCACCCGAGGCCAAATTCAACAAAAATTTCCTCATCTAATGGGGGCACTCAACGCAATGGATACCATTGCTTACTAAGGTGGGAGGATTGATCCAAATATATGTCAGTGGCCTCCCACCTATTCCATATGGCTCATTTTGGCAGTTTTCCAGTTCGACAGTTTTTTTCCTAGATTTCAAGTCCCTGACTTATGAAGTCGTTTTGAGGCCCTAAAAAGCGTTTTTAGGGCTCGCCGCAATCAAAACATGTAGGGATCACCACAGGAAACATGTGTAGCGCTCAGATAGATTTTCCAACGAACTATTGTGCGCCTTAAATGAAGATCATATGAAAAGGTTACGACCTCAGGAAGTTGATGTACTAACTTACCTAAATGAGGCCCACATGACTTTTGGCGCTTCATCTTCTAGGGTTAGGTTTTTGGATGTATAGGGTTTTTGACATTCTTGTTTATTGTAAAAAGGCCTTGAGAGCCTCATTGTAATCATATTCTAGCGAATGAGTGCAGATGTCACATCTCTTCTCAGAGATAAGTCGCCACCATTCTAGCAAGCTTGTTTTCTGCTGCATTTTACAGTTTCAGCTTATTTCCTTATTGAATGGAAACCAGTTTTACTGTATATATATTATTCTGTGTTAAGCATCTTTTGATAATAATCTATATTCTTTTCATTCTGCTCATAAAATCTGGATCAAACTTCTAGCTATTTGTCGCCTTAATGATAACCCTAACATATTTATCCTCAAAGCCAATAAAGGAAATGCTTCAGTCATTATGAACACTTCCAACTACGAATCCAAACTAATTGACCTCCTTTCTTCTTCTACTTACAAACCTATACCTGAAATCCCTATTACTTCCATCATCAACATAGTCACCAAAGCCATCAAATCTTCCTCCTTGGATCTTAATATCCAAAAGCATCTAATTCCTCACAACCCCCAAACCTCGAGGATCTATGGACAACCTAAAATACATACAAAATACATCCCATTTCTCCCTATAGTAAGAGCCCTTGGAGCCCCCACTCATTCCCTTAGCTGGTACCTTGCTGACAAAATCCAAGCCTTTGTCGAAAAAACCTCTTCCTTCATTAAGGACTCCATCATTTTCATTCATAAAAGTCAAAATCTTCACCTTAATGACCAAGACATAATGGTAAGCTTTGATTTAGTATTATTGTTTACCAAAATTCTTATTTCAGAAGCCCTGTCTCTGATCTCCAAGCTCGTTGATCCCAAAACCTTAAACCTCATTGAAATTTGTCTATCCTCCACCTTATTTACCTTCAAAGGGGTGTGTTATGAACAAATCGAAGGTACAACCATGGGGTCATCTTTATCGCCAGTTGTCATCAACATTTTCATGGAACATTTTAAATCCTTAGCCCTAAACAATTTCCATCTCAAAACCAAATTTTGGTATAGGTTTGTAGATGACACTTTTTTCATCTGGCCTCATGGGGGCCATGCCAACCTAATTTCCTTTTTTAACCACCTTAATAACCTTTCCCCTCACATAAAATTCACTATGGAAACCCAAAAGGAAAACTCCATCCCCTTTTTGGATGTCCTCATTTCACATCTTCCTGATGGCTCACTTACCCGCCAAGTTTATAGAAATACGACCCACACCGATATATACATGAATGTTGGTTCCCACCACCATCCAGCGCAAAAATCCATTGTCTTCAAAACCTTGATTATCGGTGCCCCTCGCATTTCTTCCCCCCAATTCCTAGTTGAAGAAAAATCCCACCTAACCAAGGCCTTCTTTTCCAATGGTTACTCTCTCTCCTAGATCAACAAAGATTTTCAATATGATAGCAAACCTAAGATAAATTTACCCTTCTCCCCCTCCCCCCCCTCCTCATTCTCTCATTACCTTTCCCTACATCCAAGGAACCACCAATCTGATATCCAAACTCCTAGCTAAAAAGAATATAAAAAATGTGTTTAAACCATACAAAACCCTTAAACAACTCTTTTGAATTTCTAAAGACAAATTAGACCTGATGTTAGGCACAGGAGTTTACCAAATCCCTTTCTCTTGTGGAAAATATTACAAAGTTAAAACGAGCAGATCCTTCAAATCTCATCTCAAAGAACATATATCTTATACAACCCACAATCGAATCTCCAAATCAATTGTCGTCGAACATTCCTCTAAATCCAAGCACCTCATTTTCTTTGAACAAACCAAAATTTTAGCCTCATCCACTTACTACTCCATACGACTCATTCAGGAAGATCTTGAAATTAAAAAACATCCGATAATTTCAATCATGAAGATGGCTACAAATTGAGCCGGTCTTGGAAACCCACTATTCACCACCTTGATCATTAGGATTCCTTTATGGAGTTTTGATTCCTTCCTTTCTCCTTTGGCCTCCTTCCCTAAATCTTTCTTTCTTCTTCCTCATGTTTCGTCCCTTTATCTGGGTTTCCTCCTCTCTCTTATCTTCAGTTGCTCTGTCATTTTCAATTTATTTAGTCGTTATCATCTCCATTTTTCTACTAGTTTAGCTTACCTCCTTCATTAATTCTTGAATCTTATCCTCTTGATTTATTATCCTCTTCCTAGACAATATCCAATTTTATTACATTATTACATTATTTTATTATTAATTGGTCCTCTTCACCTTTTTATTATTCTTCCTTATTTGGTCCACTCCATCTCCCAAGAATTTTTTTATATGGTCTTTATTCTATTTTAATCATCTCAAACCCTTGAAAACCCTTCCGACTAATTTGATCTCTTTACTTATGTAATTTCTACAATAATTAATTCTTCACCCTTAATTTTGTCAGGTCAATTAATTCTTACTAATCTTCACAACTATTTTTCCTTCGTTATTTTGATATATTCAATTTATGTGATCGATATCATTTCTGGAAATCTTATTTTTATATTAAGTTACTTCCTTTATTAATTCTTGAATCTTCTTTATTTCCATTTTCATCCTCCTTCTAGACTTTATCTAATTTTATTATATTATTATATTATTTTAGTATTATCATTATTAGTTGATTCTCATTTTTATTTAATTTTTCCTCAGTTTGTCTACTTTAAGGAAAAAAAATTGAGTTTTTTGTTCAACTATCTCATACCTGTTAAATACTCTTCATTCTTAACGACAAATTTGAGCTATACATTTATGTATTTTCTCCCATAATTCCTTATCTTTAATTTTGACTTGGTCGATTAATTATGTTTAAACTTAACAACTAGTTTGACTCTATTATTTAATTTCCTTTACCTACTCAACAGTCACCCTTCTAACCTAATTTTTAAATATAATATCTTGGCACTTGTTTCTCCCTCTTGAGCTTGTTACTATCACTAATGATGGGTGGAGTGTCCACTCGAAACGTTGGATGTTTCAAAAACCAAGCACAGAGTGTTTATCCATAAAAAATATCTAATGTATGTCTTCTAACTGTGAAATATTACATTCTCATATTCTTCAAGAAGTCACATATGATACCTCCACTTTAATAACACCTCTTACAATTGGCACACAATTTTGTTTGTCGAAGACTTGGGCATGGAAAAAGGAACCCCTATAAAGAATACCCCTATCAAAAGAAAGAAACAGGAGAGAGCAGCAAAAGGTAAACAAGTCATCGACCACAATGCATCCCAAGACGAATTTCAGTTCATTTGGAAGGAGATATTCCAGTCAGACACTGCATTTAACTTCAACGACCCTAAAATGTGAGAAAACATTTCCTTTATCGTGAATAAGATAACACATAAATTCAAACAATAGGAAAGGAAAACCTGACAAGATGCAATAGTAACCAAAAATATATTAAAGTCAAGTATTGGGCTGGTGTTTCAATAAAGTATGAAAAACATAAAATAAAAGCATGCCAAAGCATGAAAATCTAAATTTTCCCTTGATAAGATTATTGAAACCAGGCATAAGAAAAAACAAAGACTAGAAGATCAGTAGGAAGAAAGCATGGTTCTAAAAATTGTTGCCACAACACGTCGATAAAATGCAACAGATTAGATCCAAGCATGAACCATGTTCCAAAAGACAAATAACAAGGGAGGAAACAATTGACCTGACAAGGGATTTACCTCCAATCAAACCTTTTCCAATCATTGAAGAACTAACAATAGCAAAGAAAGTTCCCATACAAAAAAAGAAGCTAAGGAGAGGGCACCACTGAGTGTCCTTTGAAGAGACAATCTCATATATGTCGCCCAATGGAAGTGAACAAGAAAAATCAAGGCATTTTGTCTTAGAGGAGGTCAAAGAAACAATACAAAATAGAGAATGCATAGAGCATCATTCAATCGAGTCATCTCACATAATTAAGTCGACTCCACCCGACCTAACTCAATATGAAATTGGTAGGAGTAAATAAACTTAGTCGAGTCACCTTAATGTCTCCATAGAAAGAAATTAGACATAAATAGATAAATAAGCAAAAGGAATAGATGATGCACACAATCAGGGTCTAGATCACACAACCCCAGTACATAAATCAGTTGATAATGAGCCTATAATAGTGGCAACAAGTAAAGTCATCCTCCCCAGGAAAACTGATAATACAAGAAGATAAGATCAACCGAAAGATCAAACAAATAAGGAGAATAATACATATATTGGACCATAAAAATCGGCTCAACATATCGACGAACAAGACAAAGGGGAAAGTGACACTGAGAAATGAACACCTGAGAAAATGAGCCCTCCCCCTGGAAGCCCTCATAAAAACCAATCATATCCCTTTGAGAAGAATGAAAAAGATCAAGATAATGCAGCTGGCTGGGAAAACAATGAAAATGATGGCAGTAATAATGAAGCAAATCTTGAAACTAACACGCAAATAGAAAAAGGGGAAAGAAATGAAGAAAACTCCGAGAAGGTTTTATGGGACAAAATCTCATAGGGATTTCACTGAATGATCAACAAGATCTTCCTAGGATTATCCTAGTAATCCTAGACAAAAAGGGGTTGATTTCTATGGTTTTCCTAGATCTAGATTCAAACATATGGATTCATCACTAACCTAAGGAGTGGTGGGTATTACATACCTTTCTTTGTAGGTTTTCCTTCATATATCTTAGTTTTTACAGACTTAAGATTCTATATCCAAGCTCCACAACTTGCTTCCTAGACACAAAAGACAAGTAATACCTCTCTACTTCAGATTATAATCCTAGATCTAGATTGATTCTAATCAGATCTATAATAGAATTAATCAAATCTAAATATTCATTCACTGAAAACAAATGATATAGAGGAAAACCAATGATCTATTGATAAAATAGAGAAATTGCATCAAACATACCTTAGTGATGATGCTTCCTCCTTTGACTCCTTGCTCTTTGCTCCTCCCTCAGCTTCTTGTTTAGGCTAGGCTCTCTAGATTCTAGCTATGATGGATGGAACAAGAAAATTTGCAATTGGATAGCATAACAATACTTCTGAATTCCCCCTCTCTTGCCCAAGAATTTCCTTTGTTATATAGTTCTTAGGAGGAGGCTTGGGAGAGATTATAGATTTTATAGAGACCTCTGGAGACTTGAATGATGTGAGTTCCTAGGCCCTTGCCACAAATATATATCTCATCCCTCTCCTATCACCTCATAACTCCCTAAATCTAGAATTTTTACAGATCCTCGCTTGTTGAGCTACTAGTGACCTGTGAGGATCCTCACATGTTGAGATACTAGTGACCTATGAGGATCCTCACTTGTTGTTTACGATGTGTCTAGCGAGGATCTCCAAAAGGGATCAAATCTTAGGTAAAATGTGCATGTTGACTTACATATTCGTATGGATTCATATCTATCCTATAGGGTGGAAATTAAGGCTATACCATGAATATACAACCCCTTCGTCGGGGACCATTTCTCATTATAGAGGAGGATAAATCCTATTAACAACAACTAGTGGAGAAAAAGGTCTCTCTCAAGTATAAGGAAACACTTCTTTCACAAAATCAAACATCGTTTGAATATACTGAGAGTTATTTGAATATATCGAACTTGCAGTTAATAATCCTCAACATATGGAGTTAGATTTGATGTTAAAGATGACCAAATAGTGAGATGGTTAAAGAACACACCAACAATCACAATTTTGATAAAGAATTTGGATGAAGGTTTGGAAATATAAGTTGTTCAATTAAATGTTGATAAATTATGCTTGTCTATGAAATTACAAGAGAAAGAAACAACCCTCTATGCCACCCATGGTAGATAGATCAATGAATTTGAGAATTTCAAACCTTTAGTTGAACACATGCTCGAGAGATACTCAATGGGATTAGGTGAAGGTTTGGAATGAGATATCACAAGAAGTAGTGGTAAGTAAGAGTCCACACGAGTGATGGTAATTAAAGGTCAGTGTTAAGGTTAGAATTCAGAGTGGTGGTGAATGGTAGGTTTGGATTTGATATGTAAAGCTAGTTGTTAGTTTCTCTATAACTCCCCCATCAACGATAGTTACATGGTTTGTTATTGCTTCTTTCCCTTCCTTTGACCATAGAGAAAATCCCCTTTAACTTCCCCGGTCCAATGGTAGGAGTTAATGCTCTTTGATGTATTGTAGATAACAAGGCCCAAACTATACTATAGGATCTTGCAATCTCCTTTGAAGGCCAACACTAGTAGACAAAATTAGATCAACAACATATAACATGTAGCTCTTGTATGAGCACATGAGTTTGATGACAATTCATGATACCTTGAATGAATGGTCCAGTTAAAAGTATGAACCAACTGTGTATACAGATATTTTATTAACATAGGTCAAGGCCAGCAAGAAACAACTATAAATGCCTCCTCCTCTAGCCTCTAGAGATGACTTTCCCAATTAGATCCACTCTGATGCACTAAAAAATTTACCTCTCTTAGTTAGATTCAACCACCTTCTAAGATTATATAGAGTCCCTTTTCTCTAGCATATGTGGAGAATTAACTCTCATATAAGGTCCTTGACACCTTAACATTGGAGCCTGATCAATAGAAGTTCCTAAGAAACTACATGAAATGCATTTATGAGCCCCTTCATAACCTCCCATAGCTTAGTTTGATGATCACAGTGGTCGATTTTCCATGCCAAACATTTAATGAACAATAGTTCAATGCAAATCCTTTGTCAATGAACCTTTACCTATTTTTTCAGTTCTATATGTAGATGGATACTGTTTACAATGCTCACTTTAGTAGATTTTCTTGATTGCACTCTAGGATATCAAAATATTTCAGATGAGGATGGATGTTCAAAAGTGCTTTGGTTTAGACTTTTGTTTGGATCGACGCAGATACATGTTGATAATATAACTTTACAAGGTCCATCATTTTTAGAATCCATGTCAAGATTTGATCTATGTTGCCTAGGTTTATTTGGTACTTGTAGATTTTGGTTCTACAAGCTCTTCTTAGCGTGTGCCAGATGTAGATTGGAATAAATTTAATCCAAAATATATCTCTTAGAACTTGCTTAACACCACAAAATGATACTCATTCATTACCAATTTTTTTGAATACTTTACTTAACGTAGACATGAATCATTAAAATTTGATCTTCAAGCACAAATCTCTCACCAACACAACTCTTCAACTTATATGTTAGGGACCTAAACTCCCTAACCCTCATGTAGGTAGAATAATATGTTTTCTATGTAATAAAGGCCGACATTAGTAAATAAGGCCATGTAATAATATGAACATGTCTAATGTAAGAAGACTCAATAGAGGCTTCCAGATTTAGAAATATCTTCCTCTAGAATGTTTTCTAGAAGACAGAAATAATATAAATATGAGTAGAAAACATGGGAAAGTTTTTTCTTGAGAATTATTTGTAATTGAGATCTACTTGGATGGAGGTTTCCCTCTCAAAGAGGGAAGTAAACTTGGATTTCTATTGATAAAGGTATCGTTTATGGTGTTATTTTTCTCTATATTTCATTGTTTGTGCTGGTAATTCGTCAAAATTATTTTGTTTTGATTTGCATAATACATATGATACCTTACAAGTGGCATGAGAGCACTTTCTCTGCATAAATTTTGGGTCAATGTTTTTTCCAGGGTAGAGATGTGTATTTTCGATGTCTTTAAAGCACAAAGATTTGTAGTTTGGTGGGTAAAATTGTTGTTGGGGAGGAGTACAAACAAAAAATACATATCGTTTCACGGTTTACTCTAAACCACTATTTCACCTAGTTGGAAACCGTTGTAACCCATGTTTGTACCCCTTCGAGTAGTACTGCACCAGACAACACCTATACACGAACATAACTCCCATGTACCTTCAGGTATATAGCGAGTCCCTTAGGTCTTCTGAAACCAACTATAGATCATCCTATTGGCCACCTAATTGCTACAGTGGCACCGAGAAAAAAACTTGAGAAGACTACTCTCTAGTACCTGGGTAATCGGGTAGTACGACTAAGGGTATGACTAAGCCTCTTTAGTTGGTACCTTAAGATATTAGGTTGAGTACTATTGTTCAACCCTGCATGTATATCAAAGAGATATAGCACAAGAAAAACTCTTGTCTGTAGGAACCCTGAAAACCATAACCCTTGTTGTCGAAACAAAATAGAATAGAAACAGAGGGGAACTTTTATAGCACAACCCTGCCTCCCACTTCCAGGTTGTGAAATTCCTACACAATTTTTCCTGTTGAAAATATGCATTATGTCACTGCAGTATTCTTCATACTGGAGTATAACTCTGTAGGAGTAAAGAAATGAGTATAGTGGTCCCACCAACACCCTTATTGGAGACCTATCCCATTGGATTCCTCTCTTCTCCCTGATCATAGTGGTACCTATCACTTATAAGACTTTTTTTCCTGTGGCCCCACTCAACCCTCCTGGCACCTTTAATTGTGACCTAACCCATTGGATTCCTCTCTTCACACTGATCACAGTCATATCTATCACTTATAAACATTTTTTTCATGTGGATCCGCCCACCCTTCCCAACATCCTTATTCGTGACCTATTCCATTGCACTCATCTCTTGCATTGATCGCAATGGTACCCCTCACCCATAACACCTTTCTATGAAGACCCAACTTCCTACTTGTTTTCTTATTTCCACAATGGCCCACACCCACAACTAGGAAATAATTTCCTTGGAAACCAAAACCAACCATAACAAGACTAACATCCAACACATGACTTCTAAAATTGTTGTCGTTAATACCAAAGTTGAGAAACTCACTACCCAATTTGAATCCCTCAAAGCCAGCCTAAAACAATGGGTGAGTAAATCCTAGGGACCTACCTCCTATGACCAACCTTTACACTTTGAAGGAGATGAATCCTCCCATAACATGGCCTTTCAGCCCAACCCCCTTTATTGTGACATTCGTATTCTCAAAGTTGGTTTGAATAAATTTAATGGCTTAGACCCCATAGGTTGGGTTGCTCAAATGGAACATAATTTCTCCTTGCATGGAATTACTAATGACTTGGTCAAACTTCGTATCGATGTCATTTATTTAGATCTTGAACACTGGAAATGTTGGCAATGGCATAAAAATTCATGCCAATTGTATATTGCTTGGACCCAATTTGTTGTCAACCTCTATGAACACTTTGAAATCAACACCCATCATTTGGATCATTTGACCAAGATAAAACAATCTAGTACAGTGGAAGAATATATACTTTCTTTTGAGCACTTGGATTTTTGAATAGAAGGCACGTTTGACATCTTATTCCGTGAATGTTGCATTGGTGGCCTTAAATATGAAATATTTGCCCATGTCCTAATGGCTCACCCCCATACTTGGATTAAAGCCACTCACCGAGCCAAGGAAGCACAACTTGTAATCTCTTCCCAAAACAAAAAACCCCTCAATTCTTCCTTTCCCCTGGCCCACCAATCCTGCCCCTCCTTCCTCTCCTCTTAAGGTCCATAAGCTAACCAGATCCAAAATGGTTGAATTCCAATTCAAGGGACTTTGTTATAACTATGATGTAAAATATTTTATGAGGCATAAATGTAAGGAGAAAAAAGAATTTATGGCCATTTTTGAGGATGTTGTTGAAGAGGATATTGATGCTTCCCCTCCTGAAGATATAATCCTAACAAATGATCATACCTATCCCTCTAATCCCTCAAAAGTTGAACTTCTTATCTCCTTGAACTCTCTCTATTGGCCCTTGGTTATGGAAAGTTGTGAAGATTAAGGAAAGAAGCATGAAGTGTGAACTGCGCGTAAGACAAGTTGACTGAGATTGGGTCGAACTGGCCAAAAGAGAAGAAAAGAAGGAGCGAAGTAAGAGAAAGCAAGTCATTGGATGGAAAGATTGAGGAAGACAGATCAGTAAGGAAGATGGATCGTGGACAACTCAGCAAGCGGAAAAAGCCACCAATGGATGCTTTGGAGCACCTCATAGGAAAGAAGGAAAGACAGGCTGGTGAAGCCCTGAAAACGTGGGTCAAGTTGACCTAGGGTTTTATACATATAGGGTTTTGGTATTTAGGGTTTTGACACCTAGGTTTCAGCCTAAGGTTGTCCGAGAGTCATTGTAATGTATAAATAAAGGTCAAGAGGACCTGAGATGCATTCGATTATGTTATGATGAGTGATCATTGTTATTGTTGAGAGAGAAGTATTGTGTGGTGAGAGAAGTCTCTGTTGTAAGATCTTTAGCTGGGTGCGAAGATCAACCCTGTAGTGAGGTGTGCAGGGAGGGGATAGAAGAAGAGAAAGAAAGAGAGATCTGCAAGCTAAGAGTGCATATAGAACTATATGATTTCATCTAATATATTATAAAGTGCAGTTCTGTGGACGTAGCCCTAGGGAGAGGGTGAACCACATCTATCTTGTTGTTGTGTGTGATTGATGTTGTGTTATTATGATCTCTGATATACTATCAATGCAATATTGTGTTGGATCTGAGATATAGTTCATGCAGTAGGCTTAAGGAAGATAAAGAATAACTAGATTTGTGTGTGTGTGTTACCTTGGATCCACTTTGCATTTCCTCTGGTTGTAGACAATTGTGTCCTGCAACCCCCCTATCGCTACTTTGGGTGAGACTTCATCTACTTTGCAGGTGTTGTTGAAAGGGCCAGTAGTTAGGGCTTGTTGGTGTGTTGTTAGAGTTGAACCCTGGGTCTGCCCATGTGCCAACAAATGGTTCCATTGTCGGGACCAGGATCTTCTTAAGGGAATGTCAAGGTGGTTTCCATCAAAGACATATATGCAGAAGTGGATATAAGAATAAGAGAAAGACTTCGTTGAAGCTCAAAATAAGAACCCTAATAGTAGTACAGAGGATTGGTTGGGAAGGTATATATTTACTGATATACACGAGATTTTCTTTGGAGGAATTCATCAGGAGCTATACGAGTGGCTAGCCAGATTAGTAGATACCTAGTTTGAAATCAGACTTAGACCACCTATGGTTTGGATGCCGGCACTGATCAAGAAGGTCAAGAGAGTTGATAATGTCGTGTCAAGAGCATTAGATCACTAGTTTGATAGTACCATTGGAGGGTACATTACTGAGTTTGCTATTGATAGAGTAGAATCATATAGCCAAGCAGAGAGATATTTATTTAAGCGACCTAGAGGAAAATTTTTACATTTTCTGAAGTTGCAAATCAAGATGATATTGCATGAGAAGAACATATTGAAGATACAGTAGTGGTTCAGATTGAAAAAACTATTGTTCAAGAATTCAGATAGCGACAATGACACAGAGGTCAGACACGCGTAGTGGGAGATAGTTCAGAGAAGTTCCTCTGGTGAACTTGTTTGAGAAGAATCACGAACCACCAGCACAGGAAGAAGAGTTCTACAATGGAGAAGAAGAAGAGTTACTAAACGAGGAACATTCAGAGTCCGCTAGGGTAGAAGAAGGGAAGACTGAAAAACCTCGCTGAGAAGAGTCAGAAACTTCAGGAACTGCGCAGACTGTTGAAGTAAGTACTATTATGCCTCCTGTTGTTTTAACAACATTAAGTAACCAAAGTAACCTAAGTTATCAGAGAACTCAGAGGACTAGTGAAAGCAGTTTAGTGCATACTCATTCAGGAACCCTAGGAAGATCTATGGCAGATGAGATGAGGTTACCCGCCTTTAAGGGAGATGGATCTGAAGATCCTAATCAACATTGGTTCTTATGTAAAGTTGTATGGAGTATTAAGAATGTCATCAATGAAGTTGTTAAGAGAGATCATTTTAGTACTACCCTAAGAGACCACACACTAACTTGGTACATGAAGTTTGTCCAAGGAGTTTCACAGCTGAAACTGCTGAATGAGATCAAGACTGTGTTGATTGCAAAATTCAAGAAACCCAAGTCAAAGTCACAAAAAAAAAAGTCAGAGTCGCAGTTCATTACAGATTTGAAAGAAATCAAGAAGAAAGTAGATGAACCTATTTCAGAGTTTGATCAGAGGTTTAAGACCCTGACAAGTCATTTGAGTTTTCAGATTCCAGACAAATAGAATAAAGAGTGGTTCATTGGTGCCCTCTTACCACACATTAGATTCCCTCTGATGCAACAAAAGATCGCTTCGCAAGATGAGGCATTGGAGATCGCCATGAAACTAGAATAAACCCCTATGGGATAGTCCAGCTCAGGTATGAGTCAAATTTTGAGTCATCTAACTATCTTATCATTGCAGGTCGAGGATATGAAGAAA
Source organism: Picea mariana (assembly GCA_032191745.1). NCBI lineage: Eukaryota > Viridiplantae > Streptophyta > Pinopsida > Pinales > Pinaceae > Picea > Picea mariana. The sequence goes on from JASDQU011178512.1 coordinate 32,119, forward strand.
GATAAGGAAAAAGATAAAAGAGAATATATTTGGTGTATCAGATGCAAATCAGAAGGTCATGACAAGAAGCATTGTCCTCTATTTCATGATTACTTGGCTTTAGGAGCCCAAATCCCTTTGATGCAGGTTACTCTCCCTTGGTGCGAGGTATGTAGAAATAGACATTGCCCTGGATAATGCTATTACATGAAAAAATATGTCCAGACACCTACCAACCTTTACTGCACATTCTGTAAATTTGTGGGGCATGATGAGAAAGATTGTAGGGCTTACGACTTCTTGCATGAAAGATCAAGAGACACATATAGAATTCAAGGTGAAGTATAACAAGAAGGAAATACTACGTTGTTTAACTCCCTAAGAAGAGGAAACTTCAACCCTCATGGCAGATTTAGTGGAAGAGGAAGAGGAGGAGGCATGGGCCGAGGTCGAGGTCATATCATTTGTTATAAATGTGCACAGCCAGGTCACTTGGCAAGGGACTGTCAAAACCATTGTACCACTTACAGTTATTGTAACTCATTTGAACATGTCATAGAAGATTGTCCTGAGTTGTTAACCAAACTTCATGAGAGACGAGGAGGGAACCAAAAAGTACAACTAATCTTAGCATAACCTCGTGGAGTGGATCCTAGAGTGGTTTTTATCACTAGAGGAGGCGTTGCTACAGGAGAAGATAGGGTGACTCCAGGGAACATTACAGAAGAATCAAGAGTTAGAAGAGCTGTAGAGAAGACACAGGAGTTTGATCCAAAGAAAGAGAAGCATACATTTGAGGAAGCAAGAAAAGAATTTGGAGGACATCAGGCTTCTTCATCGAAGGCACAACCAAAAGTGAGAGAATGTGGAATGCCTCTGGCCTTTGATCAATCTACTTTGCCTGGAGAAGGAAAAGAGGTAAGAAGGTTTATGGAGTTCTTATGTACTTGCATTAATTTGATTAAGGATGAAAAATCCATACAATAACTACAAAATTTGATCAGACAGTATGAGATATGAAGGGTAGATCCTCTATTGAATAAACCAGTACATCAACTATCCAAAAAGAGAAGGACAATTAAGGAAATACACCTTAATGCTCAAATTGGAGATTATGATATAGATTATGTGGTCCTCGACTTAGGGTTAGAAGTCAATGTTATGAAAAAGAAGACCTGGGCACTAATGGAAAAACCTAAGTTCATCTATTCCCCTATTAGGCTTAGGATGGCTAATCAGTAGGAAGTAATCCCCCTTGGTAGGCTAGAGCATGTCTCTTTGGACATCGATGGGGTAAGAACATTTGTGGACTTTGAGGTGATTGAGATAGTTGATGATAGTTGTCCTTATCCTGCGATGTTAGGAATTGATTGGACTTTCAACAATTCCACTATTGTTGACTTAAAGAAAAGAAGAATGACATTTGAAGGTGATGGACTTAGGGTCATTACACCTCTGGATCTTGATGAAGGTCGAAGATACACAGAACCCATCAGAGCAGAAGACCATGCATATGAGCTAGAGAATATATATAAATTGACCGTGAGACAACATCATTACATTAACCCTACAACAGATGGGAATTTAAGATGGTGAAGTGACAGTGCATGCTCTTTGGACTCAGAAGAAGCATTGGATAACTGGCAAAACAAAATGTATGAATTTTATGCACGGAGATGTGCCAGAATGACCAGGGAAGTTCGTTGGATTGGCACAAAAGTAAGTAACTTGCCCACATTTGATGGTTTAAATCATTTAGAAAATTTGTTGTTGAAATTTGAAGAAGTTGTACTAGTACAACATATATTGTTGGCACTGGATGAGGCTTTGAAAGCAACTCCAGCAAGATGGTGGGGGACACATAAAAGGAACATCACGCAGTGGGTACAATGTCGCACTTTGATGACAACGTGATTTTCAGACAATATTGAAGGATGCGAAGTTCGATACACAGGTCAAATATGTCTGAAGGACCATGTGAGAGGTTGTGAGGAGGACTAGAGCAACATTCCTCAAGAACAATGGGTGCATAAATTCATCAACATGTTGGACACAATGCCCATCAATTGGTATCTTCAAGCAGAATTATGCCTTACCACTTCATATTGGTACAATATGAATAAGAATTTTGTAGCTACATTTTCATTTGAAAGCCAGTACCCTTCAGTAGATCAATATTTATAGGTTGTAAGACAGAAAGTCTTTTAGGAGGCACCTAACTTCCCTATTGAGTAAGAAGAGGATGAATGGACTGCACCTCTTCAGAAACTGCAAGGATGTTACAATATCAATGCTGATGAAGACGATGATCCTAGGAATGTGAACATCATAGAAACGGAAGGACAGAGAGACCTAGAAGGACCAGAAGTCGAACTACCTTTCATTGGACAACCGATCAAGATCAAGAAAGTTAACATTGTAACAAAGAAAGCACCTAATCTTGCTAATGTTGGAGATTACTAGGATGATTCCACCATTGATAAGATCACAAAATTACTGCATGAATATCAGGACTTGTTCCCAACCAAGTTCACTGATATGAAGGGCATAAAAGGGCCCATGGGAGAGATGAAGATCCCCTTGAAACTAGATGCAAGGCCAGTTAAGCAGAGACCCTACAGATTGAATCCCAAATATAAGAAGAAAGTTAAGATTGAACTAGACAGAATGTTTGAAGCAGGAATCATAGAACCTGTGGAAGAGTCAGAATGGATTAGTCCTATGGTGGTACAAGATAAGAAGACATGATAGATAAGTATCTGTTTATATCTCAGGAAGATAAATGATGCATGTTTGCATGACCCATTCCCTACGTCGTTTACAGACGAAGTGCTAGATAATGTAGGAGGTCAGGAAGTTTACTCCTTCACAGACGGATTTTCAGGTTATCACCATATCAGAATTTCCAAGGAAGATCGCCACAAGACCACATTTGAAACAGAATGGGGATCCTACCAGTACACAGTGATGCCTTTTGGATTGAAGAATGCACCACCCATATTTTCCAGGGTGGTGTTCGAAGCGTTCAAGGAGTTTTTACATAAAATTTTGGAAGCATATTTTGATGATTGGATTGTTTTTAGCTTATTACAAAACCATATTAAATGTTTAAGACTAATGTTGGATAAGTGCAGGCAATGTTAGATTGCCCTGAATATGAAGAAGTGCATCTTATTTTCACCTTTTGGAGTGCTCCTGGGCCATATTGTGTGTAAGCAGGGGTTGTTGGTAGATCCATCCAAGAATTCCATTATCGTTGATCTACCTCCCCTACCTTAGTCAGACAACTGCGGACTGCACTGGGACATACTGGATACTACAGGAAGTTCATTAAGGGCTATGCACATATTACAACACCCATGGAGAAGTTTTTGAAGAAAGATTGCCAATTTCAATAGACAGAAGAATGTCAGTAGAGCTTCGACACACTGAAACAAAAAATGGTTAATGCGCCTATTTTGGTTTTCCTAGATTGGAGCAAGGAATTTCACGTGCATGTCAATTATTCATCTATTGCACTAGGAGCAGTGTTAGCACAACNAGCATGAAACTATCTACAACTGAGATAAACTACACTACCACCGAGAGAGAAGTTTTAGCCATGGTGTACGCGCTGCAGAAGTTTTGACACTACTTGTTGGGAGGACATTTTAAGATGTTCATTGATCACTCTATGTTGAAATACCTAGTCAACAAGCCAGTGTTGGGGGGAAGAATATGTAGATGGTTACTATTATTCCAGGAATATGATTTTGAGATTGTGGTCAAGCTAGGGAAAATGAACAAGGGACCTGATCATTTGTCTAGGCTGGAGCATGGAGAGGAACCTACTAGTTTGGAGGATACACTACCAGATGCACAGTTGTTGACCATTAGAAGGGTTGATGATCAATTTTCCGAGATAGTCCAGTTCTTGTCAATAGGAATGGCACCTAGTGAATATACAATCATCCAGAAGAAACAACTGGTAGTGCATGCTGCAGATTTTTCACTCATAGCTGGACAACTATACAAGATGGGACCTGATGAGATCCTGAGGAGATGCGTTATGGAGGCAGAAAGACCATTGATTTTAGCAGGATCACATGAAGGCATCATAGGAGGACACTATGCAGGGAAAGCAACAGCACATAAGGTTCTTAGAGCTGGCCTATGGTGGCCTACTTTACATAAAGATGCTAAGGAATACTATAAAGCCTACGATGTATGCCAAAGAGTTGGGAAGCATTCCCAAAGAGATGAGATGCCTTTAGCACCGCAGCTGACTTTGCAGGCATTTGAGAAATGGGCAATTGATTTAGTGGGACCTATAAACCCACTAGGGAAGCACACAGGAGCTAGATACATCATCACTGCGACAGAGTATTTGACAACATGGGCATAAGCAAGAGCAATTAAGGACTGTAGTGCAACTACAACTGCACAATTTATATTTGAGGATATCATAACCAGGTTTGGATGGCCAAAGACCCTGATGAGCGATCAAGGTACACATTTTATTAATAATACTATTGAAGCTTTGACTCAGGAATTTGAAGTCCACCATCAGAAGAGTACTCCTTACCATCCATAAGCGAACAGGATGGTCGAAGATTTCAACAAGATCTTGGAGACAACGCTGATGAAGATTTGTAGTGTGAACAGGGTTGATTGGGATTTGAGAGTACCAACAGTGCTATGGGCCTATAGAACTACTTGCAAGAAGCTAACAAGGCAGACTCCCTTTAAGTTGGTGTATGGTCTAGAAGTAGTTGTCCCTATCGAATATTTGGTTCCTAGTATCAGAATTGCAGCATTCACAGATATGGATGACACTGGCGTTGTTCAAGAGAGGCTTGCGCAGTTGGTAGAACTAGAATAGGATCGATTTATTGAAGGATTCCATCAGTAGGTACAGAAGGAACAAGAAAAGGCCTATCATGATAGGCACATCAAGAAGAAAGCCTTTAAGTAAGGAGATCTGGTATTGGTATATGACAACAAGTTCATGAAGCATCCAGGGAAGTTCAAGACACATTGGCTTGGACCATATGAGGTTGCTTATGTTACAGAAGGAGGAGTTGTGTAGTTGAAGACTTTGAATGGAGAATGGAAGGAAGGTTTGGTAAATGGGAGCCGGTTGAAATTGTACTATGACAACCAGCTACCTTGCAGCTCTCAGTAAAAGCATGAGAAAAAGGGTCTAGGTACCAGGTGCAGTTGAAACTGGGTACCATACATAGGAAAGACAGTCTGCACAAGGAAGGGAGGGATAAAGAAGAAATCATAGGTTGCCCCGCGTAGTCTAAAGATGAAGAAAAATAGAATGTTCAAACCTAAAGTGCCTTAGGATGAGTCACATGAGAGTGTTGGGGGCATGTTGGCCCTTGGTTATGGAAAGTTGTGAAGATTAAGGAAAAATCACGAAGTGCGAACTATGCAGAAGACAAGTTGACTGAGATTGGGTCGAAGTGGCCAAAAGAGTAGAAAAGAAGGAGCGAAGTAGGAGAAATCAATTCGTTGGATGGAGAGATCAAGGAAGATAGATCAACAAGGAATATGGATGTGGACAACTCAACAAGTGGAAAAATCCACCAATGGATGCTTTGGAGCACCTCATAGGAAAGAAGGAAAGATAGGCTAGAGAAGACTTGAAAATGCGGGTAAAGTTGACATAGGGTTTTAGACATCTAGGGTTTTGGTATTTAAGGTTTTGACACCTAGGTTTCAGCCTAAGGTTATCCGAGATTCATTGTAATGTATAAATAAAGGTCAAGAGGACCTGAGATTCTTTCGATTATGTTATGATGAGTGATCATTGTTATTGTTGAGAGAGAAGTAGTGTGTGGTGAGAGAAGTTTGTGTTGTAATATCTTCAGTTGGGTGCGAAGATCAACCCTGCAGTTGGGTGCGTAGGGAGGGGAGAGAAGAAGAGAAAGAAAGAGAGATCTGCAATCTAAGAGTGCAGATAGAACTGTATGCTTTCATCTAATATATTATAAAGCGCAGTTCTGTGGACGTAGCCCTAGGGAGAGGGTGAACCATGTATATCCTGTTGTTGTGTGTGATTGATGTTGTGTTCTTTTGATATCTGATATACTGTCAATGCAATATTGTGTTAGATCTGAGATATAGTTCGTGCAGTAGGCTTAAGGAAGATGAAGAATAACTAGATTTGTGTGTGTGTGTGTGTGTGTGTGTGTGTGTTGCCCTGGATCCACTTTGCATTTCCTCTGGTTGTAGACACCTATGTCCTGCAACCCCCCTATCGATACTTTGGGTGAGACTTCATCTTCTTCGCAGGTGTTGCCGAAAGGGCTAGTAATTAGGGCTTGTTGGTGCGTTGTTAGAGTTGAACCCTGGGTCTACCCATGTGCCAACACCCTCACCGGTATATCTGCTCCTCAAACACTTAAATTAATTGGCTATATCAAGAATTGGAAACTCGTCATCCTCATTGATAGTGGCAACACCTACAATTTTATTCATTGTCACATTACCCAAGAGACCATGTGCTACATCTGTGCAGTCAATAATTTTCAAATCACGATTGCTAATGGTGTCCCCATAGAATTTCGAGAGTGTTGTGAAAATGTGTGTCTGCAAATTGGTCATTACCACCTCAAATATCATATGTTATCTATTGATCGCATGGGTTGTTGTGACATTGTTCTCGGTGTTGAATATTTATGCAGACTCGACCCCATCACCATGGATCTCAAGGATTTAACCATAAGATTCCAACATGATGGACAATAGTATGAATTCCAAGGCATCACTGAAGGCTCTCCCGATATCATTAGTTCCCACATAATGGAGAAACTACTCAAAAAAGGTCACTCTGGCATTGTTGTAGAACTCCATGCCATTCAAGCAATTGAGACCCTTCCCCCACTGTTTATCCTGACATATAGTCTCTTCTCTCCAAACACTAATTTGTTTTTAACAATCCCCTGGGCCTTCATCATTCACATGGTTCCCATGATCATTCCACCCCCCTTGTCCCTGACAGTCTTCCCCCCAATGTTTTCCCTTATCGTCACCCCTTTTCCAAAAATATTGAAATTGAGAAAATTGTTCAAGTATTGTTAGTGGCATGTGTTACCCATGTTGTCATGGTACTCAAGAAAGAAGGCACTTGGGACATGTGCCCTGATTTTAGAGCCCTCAACAAAATTACTATGAAATAGAAATTCCCCATTCCCATCATTGATGAAATTTTGGATGAGTTGAGTGGTACTAAGTTCTTTACCAAACTTGATATTCGGTTTGGCTACCACTAGATCCATGTGAAAGAGGTTGATATTCCCAAATATGCATTTCAAAATCATGAGGGCCATTATGAGTTCTTGGTCATGCCCTTTGGCCTGTGTAATGCACCCTCCACCTTTCAAAGTCTCATGAATCATGTGTTTTTCCCCTTCCTCCGTCATTTTGTTCTAGTTTTCTTTGAAGATATCCTCATCTATAGTAAAACTTGAACTTGGCAAGCCCATCTAGCCCATGTGGATCAATTCTTACACTTACTATCTCAGCACAAACTCTTCCTCAAGCAATCCAAATGTGCTTTTGGATTTCCTTAAGTCAAATACCTGGGTCATATTGTTGGAAAGTATGGTTTCCACGTGGATCCTCAAAAAATAGCAGCATGAAGAATTGGCCCCATCCTAAACCTCTTAAAATTTTGTGAGGTTTCTTGGGTATAATGGGTTATTATTGCAAGTTTGTGCAAAATTATGGAAAAATTTTAGTGCCCCTCACTGCTCTCCTTAAAAATAATTCTTTCAATTTGAGTCCAACAACAAATAAATCCTTGCAAGCCTTGAAAGAAGATACATGCACAACTCTGGTTCTAGCACTGCTCGACTTCACCAAGACTTTTTTTCCTGGAATGTGATGCTTCAGGGAAAGGAATTGGGAAAATCCTCATGCAAGGTGGGAAACCTTTGGCTTTCACTAGTAAACAACTCTTAGACTGAAATTTGGGAAAATCCACCTATGAAAAGGAAATGTTGGCTATTTTGCATGCAGTGAATCTTTGACATCCTTATTTGTTGGGGAAACACTTCCAAATTAAAATTGATCATCGTAGCCTCAAGTATTTTTTGGAACAAAGAATTTCATCCCCTAAGAAACAGAAATGTGTGACTAAGGTGTTTGGTTATGATTATGAAATCATTTATGAGAAGGGCAAAGAAAATGTGGTTGTTGATGCTCTTTCAAGGAAATATGAAGAACAAGGGTCCCTTTTTTCTCTCTCTTTCATTGTTCTAGATTGGTTACAAGCAATTCACTAGGAATGGTTCCAATAGCCCAAACTTTCTCACCCGTTCCACAGATTGCAACAAGATCCTTGGGCGACACAATGAGGATATTTTCTATAAAGGTCTCTTGTACTTAAGAAAATAGTCTCACCTTAAATCCATTGTGCTCTCTAAACTTCATGCTTCACCAACAACTAGACATTCACGCTTTCACAAAACTTATGAATGGGTCAAACATTCATTTTTCTAGGAAGGCATGAAACAGGATATCCACACCTTTGTGGTTGAATGTGATACTTGTCAACACAGTAAGGGAGAAATAGTAAAAAATCCAGGCACCCTCCAACCGCTTCTTATTCCACCTGCTATATGGACTGATGTTTCTATGGACTTCATTGTGAGCTTACCCAAATCAGGCAATAAGTCCGTCATTATGGTTATCGTTGATCACCTTTCCAAATATGCTCATTTTTTTCCCTCTAACACCCATTCACCACATCCACTATGTATCAATTTTTCATGGATAATATATTCAAACTCCATGGCATGTCACACTCTATTATCTCTAACCGTGATCCCACTTTCACAAGCAAATTTTGGAAATAATTGGTCAAGCTCCAACGCTCCCAATTGCATCTCAACATGGCTTATCATCCCTAGATTGATGGAAAAACATAAGCTGTCAACAAATGCTTGGAAACATATTTGAGGTGTTTTGCATCTGATAGACATACTCAATGGGCCCAGTGGGTACCACTAGTTGAATGGTAGTACAACACATCTTACCATGTTGTCACTTGCATGACTCCCTTTGAAGCAGTCTACAGTCAAAATCCACCTTTGGTCTTGTTGTATTCTAAGAGAAAGTACGAGAAGGTTAACAATAGTTCATTACATAGAGAAACATATATGTTACATCATTATATACATAAACACATAGACATACATGGAAACATACCCAAAGTAGTGGGAGAAACAACAATATGCACTTTATTATATGTAAGAACAACCTTGAACTTTTATCTATTACATAGTCACACACATATATATACATGATATTGTAGTTACTTATCAGTTACAACTTCTTAACTACTTGGTCGGTCGGCTCTAACTGTCTATTTGACTTAATCCTATACTTGACTTATCCGGTCAACTTATACTCCTATACTCCTATACATTGAGAATAATTTGAAGAGAGAAAGGTTGCAATTTTTTAGAATGAGAGAGAGAATATTTAGAATGATTAGTATCGTTGGCTCTTGCGTTGTTGCCTTTTTGATGACGTGATGGATTAAACTTTTTGTCAATGAGTCGACTTTCACTTGAAAAATATTCTTAAGTGATGAGATATTTTATACTTATACAAAAATAATTTATACAAAGAAATTTACATTCGAAAGAATCAAAATGAAAGGTCTCCAACTGCCTTATCATGGTGTCTTTTATTGTTGCACCTGATCCTCATACTGCTTAGTCTGAACTATTGTTTCCTCTTGGATCAGGCTTGTCCATTGATGTAACTTTACATGTGGATGAAATGATATTGTTTCCTTGTCCAAATACAACTCCTTTGTACCTTAGACTGCCATTTCTGATGTTACCAATTGGTGGCTTGCAGTGGGAAAATTCGACTCTAACATCGTCAAGTTGACAAATTGGAATCTCTGACGATATGGTGATGCAACACCCGACTGTTTTGCAAGATGTTGCAACAATCCCTCAAATGTTTTTTTGTGTATTTGGGGCCATTTTCTACAAATCTTTTGAGAACATTTTCCATTCATCAATTGAATATTGGGCATCCATCCCCAATGTCTTTAGTTGTTCCAAGAAATATAGTTTATTTGTTAAGGGGGGATTCTGGACTGAAGTCAACTCTAGGTCAAAAAATTTCTCTGCTTCCCGTGCTTTTCCCATAACCTAGTCGAGATGCCTAATTGCATTTTTAGTTTCCATTTGAGCCTTTTTTGCTTCGCTCACCCATTCTCTTTCTTGCTTTGACAGTTCGACCTCTATTTTTTTCTCTTTTGCAATATGATTTGTTAGAGCCAACTTAAATTTTGGATTAGTCATTAGCTCTCTTGTTGTTCTTAAGTTGGATATTATCGTATTTTGGGCCTTAATATTGTTGTAATTCATGGAGAAGTATGAGGGCCAATTACTTAATATTGCATTTGGTGTTGTCTCTTGTGTGGTAGCCACTTCTAAGTGTTTTTGGAACTCAAATTTCTCATATTTTTCTTGGAGGATTGTTGTTGTCTGATGAGTCATTGATTCTTGGTTTGTTCTCATTGTTTGATTATGCAATTTTTTCATCTCTTTATTTTCTCTTTTGAGGTCCCATATTTCATGTTGGCTTTGGGAACTTGTTTCAAACACTTCATCTACTAATTAATTGAATGCTTCCAAAGGATCCATTCCTTCTATTGAGTGCTCTATGCCAAGTTTGTCTTTTGCTAGTGTCACACAACCCTGTAATATTTATTTTTCCTTATTTTTTCATTCTATGAGTCAGTCTACATCCTGTTGGGTATGTGTTATATTCTTTGCATGTGTGTGTGTGTGTGTGGGTGCGTTAGATATGACAACTGCGTCTGACGATCCCTTCCTAGGGGGGTCCCAGGGGGGGGGCAGGTATGCCCCACCCTGGTTACGTGTAATGTTCGACAATGGGCGGTAGCCCGGGGCAGCACCCCGAATTTTTTTTTTTTGGGGCGATTTTTTCTATTTTTAGCAGATTTTGTAAATTAATCCCGGATTAAGGGATTAAGGTTTTGGTATCTACGGAATACCTAAAAACATTGTATATATTGTATGGTGAACGGTGAAATTCGATATAATGAAAATAAGAAAGGTTTTCTCGGTTGAGGGTTTCCGGTATAAAATCTCTGTGTATGAGCGATTGATTAGTTTTTGTATTGCTTAAGTATCTATATGCATTGCTTTACTTCGTAGGTTTAAAACTTACATGTGGTATCAGAGCTCGTTTTTGGCTTCAGAGGGATGCCTTTGTTGTTGAGGGTTTGTCTCGGTCTTGATAGATCAAGTTTATCTTGGGTCTGTGATAAACCTG
>JASDQU011178513.1:4455-21685 GCA_032191745.1 Picea mariana
TGAAATTAAAAAAAAAAAGTAAGTTAAAAAGAGAAAAAAAATTATATAAATAAAAATAATGGAGAAAAGTATGAAAATAAACAGTAAAAGATAAGAGAATTATTATATAAATAAATAATAATAGCTTGCTCAACAGTGATAATAAGTGATAATAAATGTTTAATGTTAATATAATAAATTTATAAATACAAATTATTGAAATATTAACTAGAATCTACTCCATTTACTTAATTGATCATCAAGATTAGTATAATAATTAATAATATAATTAATTAAAGAATTAATGAATAGTAAAACATTTTATAAAAATTGAGAAAATATTAAGACACTAAAATACAAATTAAACTGAAGATGAGATGGCATGTAGTATTTAATTTTGGTTTTTATTTTTATTTTTTAAATTAAATATTTTAATCTGATAATTTCTATTAAATCTAAATAAAAATAGTCATATTATTATACTCAACTAATTTAAAATTAGGTATTACCATATAAAAATACTCATATTATTATATTAAACTAATTTAAAATTAAGTATTTCAAATTTTATAAATTTAATATTTTTATTTATTTTTAGAAAATCAAAATATATAAAACAAAATTAATAAATTTTTGAAAAATTTACACAATTTCAAGCAACTAATTAAAAATAATTATAATATACATTGGCTTAAACAAATAAAGCAGTGATACTTCAATCTACCATCCCTAGTTTACCTATCATGTCTGGTCATCAATATTGAGAGGAATTTATGTGAAAACATTTTCATATTGAATATTACTTATTTTGCGAAAAATATTTAATACTTTATACATTATATAAGTATTAAGTGTTTTATTATGGAATGCATATTTAAACATGTCATGTCAACTATCTATTTTCTAGGTTAAAATAAAATGGAAAGCAAGAATAAATATTGTCCAATTAAGTTTCAACTTAGAAGTTCCATGCATACATTCAGTTTTTATATTGAAATAACTAATATTAATATGAATAATAAATTACAATCATAATTAATATAATAATATTAATAATCAATTATAATTCTAATCAAAATAATAATAATAATATTTAATTTCACTAATGAATATTAATATTAATATTATATTATAATGGTACTAAATATAGTTATAATAATAATTAGTAATAACTATAATAAAAATATTAATAAGAATAGTTAATTTCACTAACTTAATAATCAATTATAATAATAATATTTTCACTAACTTAATTATTTTCACTAGTTTTTAGTAATAAAATTTAAATAATAAACTTAATTATGTATATGAAGTTTTAAATAATTATTATTATCAATTTTCAAACTTGCAAGGACTATGTTGCCTTGCAACTCTTATTATATCATACAATTTAAAATAAAAATAAATTAATTTATTATAAATTTATTATCATTTTATTTATATAAATAAATTCATCATGTAAATTTATTATAAATTCATTGTCCTATTATTTACATAAATGTATTATGGTTAAATGTTTCCAAATGTTAAAAGGTATGTAAATGGTTTGGTGAATCCAAGTTTATATGTATGTTGAACTTTTTATGTGGATCCTAGAGAACTCGTGAACACCACATTTGGGTATCTAAGTGTAGTGTTAGATGAAAATATATCTATAGGATGATCAATGATTCAGTCTTTACATATAGATTGACCTTCAGCCTGGAATACAATGTTCTCAATCAATATTATATCAGTGTTTGTCCCAAAAGTACAGTTTGTTCTCAACCGATATATCTAAAACGATCATCATTTGATTAAGCCAACTTCTAATATTCTGCAAAATGTTTTTACAATTTTTCCTAAAACATAGTGGATCTAGCATTCTCACTATTCAATAACATATTTGGCATCTTATATCATACCACGATGGTTTTGCTGTCACGATCCCATTGCTACCATACAATTTTTTTAATTGAAATGCTTAATTCTTCTTATATTCTTTATTTGGGTGTTGGTTTTTGCAAGCCTTGTCAAGGTTATCTCACTCAATGTAAACATTGGATGATTAAAAATTATAGCATGTAGGCTTGTTACATTTATTGAAAACACAGTTGGGATCGTTGTCTTGTTTTGGGAGACCATATGGGAATGTTTTTAAAATATTTTTCTATTCAAAATATCTCTTGAAATTTAGTTTATAACACAATTTTAATTTTTCAATTTGGATGTCAAACAAAAGAGGTATGATCAAAACACTCACTAGCTGGAGCTGGAAAATTAAGAACAAAGTTGGGATAGTCCATTTTGGGAGACTTAATGGATGAATTTTGAAAATATGTTTCTACTATGTAGTCTCCTATCAATATAGTTTAAAACAAAAGTGGAATCACTCAATTCCAATATCATACAAGAAAGTATTTCCAGAAATACTAATTGCGTGTCTTGCTCAAATTTTGTTTCCTAGTCTGTTCATTGTCATATTTGACCCATAAATTCTCATTTTTTTCCAAAACCTATTTCTATTGGAGATTTATGGTCAAACAAAAAATTTACACTCAAAATTGTGATTGTTGGTCTAAGCGGGATTTTCAAAACAACATAGATATGCAGGTTGTTGCACAACATGTTTAGTGTATCATCTCATTGAATTTTTTTAAACACGAGATCTAACTAGCCAACTCTACTCAAATGGTAAAAAAATGACATTTTTCTTTGTTTATAATTCTTTGGATATAATTTATATGCATTGTTTGTCAATTTTTAAATATTTTATGGTTTAAGACAGCTTGATGACCCCTTTTATTCCATGATATCACGTTATATTGTAAAAAAATGCTCATTTTTTGTAGGTTCCCATAGGATTAAGAAGGTCAATCCATGCACAAGTGATTCTTGAAGACAAAATTTCATGGTGTGTTGATAATTCCTTGCATGTTCCATGATTTGAACGTCGATGAGGTTGTCACAAATATATTACTCCAAGACATAAGCATCATTACAGTTGTTGCAACACCTCCATCATGTCTTGTTGCAACACCCTCTTTGCTACAACTCATTCTCGTTTAGCCGACCTGGTTATCTTACTTACTGTCCTGCATATACACTATTAGTCGACCTTATTAGCAAGGTAACTCACAAGTTCCATATGATCCCCATATTGATAATTAAATACATATCCTTTTTAGTTGTCTTTCTCAAAAATTAGAAAGATAATTGAAAATTTTGTCACATAGAAAACACAAAATATTAAGAAAGGTTTGTTATCGCACGATATGTACTTGTGCAAAGGCCACCACAAGTAGTCCAAATCTTGTGTAGCTACATGCAATCCTACCACTATCAGCTTAGTAAAAATCCCCTCGTTTTAGTGATGGAGGAGTTCCACCATAGGGGATATTTCCCCAGTGACCTCAAGGGATCAAAGTAGCAAATTTTTTAGCCAATCCTATTGCCCCCTCTCTTGATCACCTAAAGACAAAGTCTAGGTCAATCGAAATAGGAGGTCCAAATATGTTTGAGTACCTTCTTGAAACAAGAACACTTTATAACATTGATATGATTACTTCCAAGTATAAACATGCAATTAGAGCCTCATAAGACACTAGAAAATGAGAATTCGCTATGGCTAATACAAATTTGTAGCAGTACAATAGTATTACAACAACAATACAAGTTTTTAATAATGACAAGAAATATGCTTCAAAATTGCAACAATTGATAAAGAAAAGTTAGCATAAATCCATTTGATTAATATCCAATTGTTAGATGCAATTTTTGGGTATGTTAGGCCACCTTTAGATCAATGTATGCAACAAATAAGAGTGTATTTATATGTAGCAAATTTTTTCAACAACAACAAGTTTGCAATAAAATTAGCTTAAATTAGTGTTAGTAGAGTTAGTAGGAAGCTTGAGAGAATTGAAATAGATTTTTTGTTGATCACTTTCACCATAAGAGAGCTTAAATATTAGTTTCGTTGAGGCCTATGAAGTCTTTAAAACATTAATACAACTCACCATATACCTTGACCTATATGTAACCAACAGGTAGGAATCAATATCTAAGTTGCTAGCACATTAGGGCCTTAAAGATTAATTCTTGGGGAGGATAATTTCTAGGGTGTAAGAAATTTTGGGCCCTAGAAATCCTTTCTCCCTTCGTGTAGCTTCACCTAGGTCAAAAGTCAAAAGTCTAGGGATAAATTCCTAAATTTCTAGCACTAGGGATTTAGGAGCCTAACCCTAGGTAGGATTTTATTCACAAAATTTTTGGATAATATTAACCTTGTGAGAGGAGGAAACCCTTATGCTCCTCTCTTAGGGTTTTACCAGGAAAGATATTAAATACAAAAAAGTAAAATTCACCATGAACCATTTAATAGCATGAAATAAAATTGCAGAATATACTTACTTCACCAAGATATGATAAAATTAAACCCTAATTGAAGGAAATATCATCGAAAAATCAACAAAGAAGCAACCAAAATTGACCTCCAACAGATAGCGCATGAGGTAAAGAACTAGAGATATCCCAATACGGAGAAAATTTTATACTTTCATTCTCACAATGGTGAGAGAATTGTAAGAACCTAATTTTAAATTAAGCCTAAAAATACTCATAAATTTAAACAGATAAAAATTACTTCTAATTAATTTCTTTCATTCATCATATAAGTAGCAGAAATTCTTATAAGCAGCAGAAATCTTAATAACATCATGCTAATAATTTTAAATAAACATTACATATTCATGAGAATGCGTACCTAAAAATACTTCTATGTGATGCTAAATTCCCGACCTTTGAATGTCCTCCCTGCTGCTTTTGCCTGCTACTATGCCCAGCCTATTGCTTTGACCAAACTGTGCCCCAAAACCGACTTTTCCTCCCTGCCAGCTAGGACAACTTCCTAGCTCCAGGATACCATATGGATATCCTAGCCCCCATGTCTAAAACCCCCAGAAAACCGGTGCCCCCGTAATGATCCTTCCCCACTACAGAACTCAAACTCTCTCTAGCCAATCCCCCAAATCCAAGAGAACCCTCCCAAAAAATAATCCCTAAACATATATTCTACTAGGGTTGTTACAAGAATGTGATAATCAAATGAAATGTCAAGGTGATTTATTTATATGGAGCTACCTTGACCTATTTGTCCACATAAAATTGTCAACAACAAAATATACGAAGGCCGACCCTTTAATTTGCCCTTACACTCTGCAAAAATGAAAATTATATAAAATAAAACCCTAAAAAGGGTGATGTCATGCAATAGAAGGTTGAGATAGGGCCCAAAGTGAGGTGTGAAACATGAAGGAGGGAGACATTGGGCCTCCAAAGGCCATGTGTCATGCTCCCATGTGAAAAACTATTGTTCCATGGGTCTCCTGTGAAACCACCTATGAAAACATCTCATCCATAAAACCCTAGACTCTAAGGTGATGTCAAGGGCCAATCGGTGTTTTCCTAGAGATACAAAGGAAAACATCCAAGTGGAAAAGGGTGCAACCTTATCCTCTAGTGATTCTAGGGAGCCTCCAAGGGAAACTTCCTCCATCATCAATCTGAAATACTCATCATCATTGTTTTCCCATATGTGGAGTGTGACATCTATATTTTGGGCTTCCAAGCCGCTATGAAGGTCCAAGTGGCATAGTCCCTTCATGAAAAATTGTCATCGGGAAAGGTCTTGCAAATACAAGAAAGTATGCCCTCCAAGGATCCACAAGTAATATGAATCATTTCATGTAAGTCACATTTAATAATATAACCACCCAAACATCTGCATTAAATCCCCCCTTTTCAAATTAAACAAATGCTCAAAGACCTTATAAACCTTTCCAAACTTAGGTATGGTAGAGGTGTCATGGTGCCTTATTGGGTAGGACAATCCCCAAGTAAAGAAATGTTTCCCAAGGAAACCCTCTTTGGATCATGCAATGAGTATGAGGTGGATGGGGAAATACTCTTGGGAATTGGGCTCTTGAGATATCAATGGATCATATTCTCTCATTTATGGGTGCTTTTGTGGAGGGCGAGCGACATACCCGAGTTCCCTTTTGTTTTGAATTCATTTGCCGAAGAATCCACAGTTGGTGTCATTTTTCCATCGATGTTTCGAATCCGGATCGAGATTCATCATCACGACTAATCGTCAATCAGAGAGCTAGATGATCTTAGTCATTAATAGTGTATATGCAGGACAGTAAGTAAGATAACCAGGTCGGCTAAATGTCAAGAATATCCATGTTGGGACTCTAAAGATCTGAAGTTATGATAAACCTTAACTAAGAGACACCCAAACAACCATTTTCAATCATGATCAGACCGACAACACATGAATTAGCCCGAATGAGTGAGGAAAAAGGAAGAAGTAGAAAAAGGGGAAGAAACACGAACCATGGGAAGAACAACCCCCAAACTTCACCCAAATCCATTCTCATGGATCCATTGGTATCCATGCTCATACAAAGAGAACACAAATTCATCCCAAGTGAAGGAAAAGGAAGAAGAAAAAGAACCAGGGAGAAGAAGTGCACCAAAAAATACCCAAAGGGATGTTTATATGATCACAAGAACCAAGAACCACATGGCCTTCCAAAAGAATCCCATGTAACCACTTTTCTCCATAAAATCCATTGTTATAAATAATAATAAGAAGAATAAGAATTATCCCCTCAAGCTCCCTCTCTCGTGGAATCATAGCCGCCTATCTCTTTTTTCCTTGTTCGTCTTAAAACCAATGGTCTATTTTATTAATATATATGATGTATTACATTTCGTAGGCACTCTGGCCTATTTTAGACTTTACTGAATCACCATCCTAAGTCACAATTACATAATAAATTATAGTTCATAAGGGTTAAAACTAGGATGTTACATCCCCCTCCCCTTATTTTTACGCTTTCCTTAGTGAAAAGCATCATTCCAATGTTATTAAAATTACAAATCTAGGCTCTTTGGCCTTAATCCACACATGCATTCCAACCAACTCCTGTATACATAGACACTCTGGCCTAAAATTAAACATGTATACAGATGTATTCTGACCCAAAACATGTATAATGATCTTCAAAATTTGTATTCCTGGCAGTAGTCCCAACCACCAAGCTCTCCTTCCCTATCATCCTTGTACAATTCAAGCAAATGAGCCCCTTTCTCTACCATGTAGTCCCTTAGGTTGTTCCACTTATCTCCAAGGCTCTAGTGCACTTGGTGAGGGAGTTTCAGAGTTGCATCTTTAGGAACTCTAGCTGCAACAAGTCCACTAGACTTTCTTCATTCCATGCCTTCATCATTGAGATTTCTTTCCTTCTAGTTTTATTTTTCGCGAGATTCCAACTTCAATAACCAACATCTCATTTGTATTATAAAAATATAGTCATCATGAGATATTGTTATAATAATTTCAATCATAAATGTCAAATATGTTTTATGCAAGAAAACAACATTTTCCAAGCATGAGCATCATTCTCGTAATGTTTGGCTCTGTAGCTGTAGACATCAGTATTCCTTATGGGATTACATACCTTCCATATTCAAGACCATCCTACCTGCAATTTCCTTGATTTACATTTATCCAAAACAATTTGTCAGTAATTTAATAAATTACAATTCCCAAAACTGCTTCATATAGGAAAAACAAAACTTCCAGGCATGAGCTTCTACTCATAATAATTTGGGTTTGGTAGCAATAGGCACTTGTCTTCTTTATGGAATTGCAACACTGCCATATTCAAGACCCTTTCTTCCTACAATTTCAACATTCCTCAGCCAAACAAATTGTCAATATCTCAGGTACAAGCTATATATATATATATATATATATATATATATTCATGGAAATAAGTGATCTCATAATTGTGTTCTACTACAATTCATTTACTTCCATCGATACAACTATGATTTGGAATGATCTCATCATTACATACACATGTATTATCAGCCACTGCTTTCCAAAAATATCACTTTGTCCCCCCCAACAAAGCTTTTATGCAATTTCTTATTATGTAGCTACTTTAACCTGCAAGTTTCTTGTTGTAATATCTAACAGTTCTTGAAGTGTTTTCAATTTCATGAGTTAGAAATACTCACACCATTTCACCTATTAGCATAATAATTTCTACGTTATATAGTATATACATACATTCACCCCAAATGCACTGAATGATTCCTGTACTTGTAACAATTTTAATAGCTCCAAAAATGATCTTGAAATTGTAACAACAACAATCCAATCACCTTCAACTAGTATTCATATTAACTATAATACATCTATCCATCATTACGTATTCTCAATACCATAGGATTTTCATAATGAAACAATTTATTAGTAAATAAAATAACAATCAATGTGCTAATAGCCATGACCACATCTATATAATGCATCCCTACATTGACTACATAATACCACATAACTATGCCATGCATTCCACCACGATGAGTTGGAAGGCATGGCCAACGCTTGAACACATCATCCACACACTTCCTATTACCTGCATGACTATTTGGATACCTTCCTTTTCAACCCAAACACAACACTAAGAATATAATTTTTAAGGTCTCTTCAGTGTCAACAAAGAGGTTGTAGTCCAAACATCAACTATATAGTAGATATCATTGATCACTCACATAGTGCTATATCCCTTCCATATCCAATGATATTTTGGTCTCACACATGACTATATCTATGGATATTCATTGTTATAGAAGGAGTATGTCTCCTAAATTAACCTGATTATGATCAAATAACCAATCATAACATAATATGCAACTAATATTTTATCTAAATGCATTATAGAATCAACAACACTTACATACTCTAGGCCTTTGGCTATTACATATCAATTCAAATATTGAAAAATAATTGAGGGAATTCTTACCTCAATCCCTTTCAACATGTATGCATCAACATAAAATAAATGCATACATTCTTGGTTGTTATCAGCATACTTGTTGCTATTTGACCAACTAATATTTGTAGAAGCTCACATAATTCCTCCTTCATCATTCTGATCACCATTCCTGCCACCCTCATGGGTCTTCACCTAGATGGAAATCATAAGCAATAACAACATCCACATATTTAACCCTGCTATATAGTTTTTTCTGAATACATAATCCATCATTAGTCATACTCAATCATTATTTCATAATAATAGACTATTCTAAGTTCACAAACATGTTATATGCATATCCAATAATGTGTAATTAACCATCGATATGCACCAAGCATTTACTGTCAACATGCCTACTAATGCATATGAAATTTAACTTCATTGTATTCCTCATGCATTCTAGTGCATTTTTGTTTCAAATCACTTGCTCATTTATCAATTTATGTTGTAGTTGGTTTCCTTTAAGTTCCTTCAGATCCTTGCTTTCTTGTGTGCTCCCATTCTGTTCATCTGCACTATTGTTCCCCCATCTGAGAACTTTCTAGCCAAGTTACACTTGGCCATTCTACAATCCAACCAATGTAATCAAATTGAAACATCGCCCCTTGGGTAGTCATTCCCATCTTTACCTTTATGAGACATTGAAACACCCTAGAATGAAGTAGCTAAAAACATTCCATTATTCTACTACAACATTCTTGAATCAAATATTGTTTCTCTTAATTCAACATTAGGTTACTTCATTAACATTTCCCTATCAAACCACTCCTTTCACACTTAATACCATCTCGTAATAGAAGTCCTTTTCACTCAGTGACATTTTTCAAGGGAGAGAGCATTCCTAATTCTCCGCATTGGCATCCTTCTTCCATTGTGAACTCTGATATCATAAGTGTATTTATTTCACACTTAATATTTTCAAATGTCTGCACATTTCTACCTTCAAGGCTATGGAGTCTTACGTTTTTCCTTCTATTCCCTTCAGTGACATTTTTAACTTGTTAGCTTCACATCTTATGTGAGGATTCTTTCTTTTGTAGTACCTCATCCAAGTTATGTAAGGTTTTTCATGCTTCCATGACTCTAATATATGATCCTATTCTTGAATTGATTTGATTATACCTCTAATATTGACAAACCTGCAAGTAACCATCTCATTACAATTATACATATCATACAAAATTTGTCAGTTAAATTTACAGGTACCTTTTATGTTTAATTTATGAAGAAATAGATCATAGTTATCCAAAGTAGAATAATTCTAGGCCATTTTTCTCTGAATCATCCTTCCAACGACTGTATTCTTGTCCCAATTGAATATTTGATCTAAAAGTTAGGGCTCCCCAAAAAACCACTTTCATCCCCCTTAGCTGATACAAAAATTGAATTTCAGACAGGAAATTACTTCAAATGATGATCCACATGACCATAGATCAAAACTATGGGATTGAACACTCTTTAATGCTTTTATCTCTTTAACACAAAAAAATTTGGCCACTAACCCCCTTTTTGTCTTCGAAAACAACAATTTGGGCACTAGCCCGATTTCATTTTGATGAAATCCTCTTATGACCAGAGCTTTGACCAAGATTTTAGCTGATATGCACCTATTCAGAGATTTGAAACTTTGGCCTTTGGAGGTTTCACCTTCATCACACTTCATTTTCCCCAAATGCTTAATTGTCGAATTTCTGAATAGACCCTTCCTCGAAGCTTCGACGCTCCAGAACTTCGGGCTTCGTGGGTTCTACCTTTATCATGCCATTTTTCCTCCGAACGTTGAATTGAAAAACACTTGGACTCTCGTCAGCAACCATGCACCAGGGGGATCCTACATGGTGAAAAATAGAGAGATGACATGTGGCCCATTATAACTAGCATGAACGGTCTTCAAAAATCATGGAATACAAGGACACATGGAAAGCATTAAGTGTGTCCACATCACCCTAGGAGACGTTAATAGGCTAGGCGTCTTTGGTTCTCTGTGACATCAAAACTTTGGAATTCAGAGGATTTCACCTGAGCACATTACAAAGCTTATGAATGCTAAAATTACAAACAAGTGTTCCTCGAAGCTTAGAAACTTCAGGGCTCTGAAACTTGGGAGCTTCAGGATTCATAATGTTTTTCTATTGAAAACCACCCCACCTATGAACTTTCGAACATTAGGATTCTAAAACCTTGGTAATATTCAGAAACATGTCTTCGAACATGAACTTTTTGGGTTGATTATGGACTTTAGGACTTCAGGGAAATCTCCCTCCTAGTGACATAAGGAATAAAACTCCCGAATGTTGAATATTTTCTAATCTAAAGAAACGCATACGAGAAAACAAATGATCAAGATTTTCTCTAGAGTTTGGGACTTCGAGAGATTTTCTTCCTGGCATCTTAAGGACTTTATTCTCCCGGAATGTCGAACCTCTGAATTATCGTGAGATCTAAGACTCACACTCGCTCGTGCACATATCTAATAGATGGGATCTGATCTTTCCCACTATGCCTCACCTCCTTATCTATTCCTGATCCCATGGCCTAGTTCTTTCTTTGGAAAAATCCAATGGTCAAGTACTCCTCCCAACGATCTACAACATAGATGCACTTTGGGACTTCATAGCTTTGGGTATTTTGCCTCCTTTTCATCAAACACTTAAAATGTTTCAAAGAAATGAAGTTTGAGGGACTTTGGTGCTTAACGACCCCTCACCTTCTTTAGATATGATAGATGTGAAGGATTTACCTTTGTCAAATAGATCCAAAGTTCTAAATATAAACTTTCTCCCATGGTGGTGATATTTCCCAAATTCGAAAGGGAAGGTCATCATCCTTCAATCCTTTACTAAGGATATCATATGTTCTATCTTATGTGCGGACTCTACAATGCCAGTCCTCTTGAGCTTCATGAATTTTGAGTCCTAAACCAATCTCAACAACAAGATATCGTCTGACAGATCCAACCCATTATGTCCCGGTGTTTCAACATGTAGCTTTGATACCAATGTGTAAAGCACCAATCCACCCACATGTCATTCCACGCCACTTAAACAGGTTGCAATACACCCATCCACCAATAGGCAGGGCACACTGCAATCCCAAGACATAGTCCTATGAAAGTATCTCAAATTGAAAGGAATTTTGATTAATGTTAAGGGCATGAAAATGACATGCATAAGACAAGATCCATGATACAACACAAATAAGTAAACAATGTTCCATGCATGACAAATAACCAGCATAAAAGCACATTATAAATACATATCTTAGAGATATTTAAATACACAACGAGATAAATATATACAAAAAACATAGAGACCACTTATCTTTCGAGAAAACATTCTCAATAGGCTTCATACCAAGGACGTTCCTCACAACCATAGACACTGTTGTTCATTTACTCTCAACAACATGTCATCCGTGAGCCATGGCTATGAATCCACAAGGATGGGTCCTCGACCAAATCTAAAACACACAGAAGTTGGCTAACTAGATCTCAGGTATGCCAACCTCATAGAAAAACCCAAATTTTGATTTGTCTTTCCCCCTCAGTCTACACCACCCAAATAATTCGACACCCTTCTCTTCCATGTAGTCCCTCAAACTATCCCATTTCTATCTAGGGCTCTAGTGATACTGGTCAGGAAATCTCCCTACTATAAACTCCAAGGATTATCAGTTGTGGATAGTTCTATCCAAACTTCCATCAACCTCATAACTAACATGCCTTTCAACACTCAAGCTTCAAATACATTTCAACACTCACATCAATCCAAATTACACCAACTCTTTTATACCTAGCCTGCGCAAACCAAGAAAATGGAACCCCTTCTCTTCCACGCATTCCCTTAGGCTTGTCAATCTTTTTGGGGGGCTCTAGTTCTTCTAGTCATGATTCTCCATGCTGAGACTCTTAGGATTCACAATTGTGAGAAAAATTAACTAAGAGCCACCCAAACATCCCTTCATATCCATGCTCTAACCAAGAGCGCACAAATTAGCCCAAATAAGTGGGAAAATATGAAGAAGTAGAAAAAGGGGAAGAATGACCCCAAAAATTCACCCGGATCCATCCTCATGCAACCATTTGTATTCATGCTCAGACCAAGAACATACAAGCTCGGCCTGAGTGAAGGAAAAGGAATAAAAAGAAGAACCAGGGGGAAGAAACGCACCAAAACAACCCCCAAGGGATGTTTATATGATCACGAGACCCAAGAACCACATGGCCTTCCCCAAGAATCCCATGTAACCACTTTTCTCCCTAAAATCAATTATGGTCAATAAAAGATAATAATAATAATACTTATCCCCTAAAGCCCCCTCTCTCCCGGAAGCATAGCCCCTGATCTCTTTTGTTCTTGTCTGTCTTGAAACCAACAATGTATTTTATTAATGTTTATGAAGTATTACATTTCCTAGGCACTCTGGTCCCTTTTCGACTTTACCGACTCACCAACCTAAGTCACAATTACATAATACATTATAGTTCATAAGGGTTAAAACTGGGATGTTCTATGTGAGAATTTTAATTTTTTTCTTTTTTGCAACAAAACAATTGAAAATTAGTATTTCATGTGATATTTAAATTTGATGTACATAAAATGATAAATAAATGATTACTACCTCTTATGCACATTGTTGTTTGGATGGTTGTTCTTGCAACACAATTATGTTCATTTCTTTTATCGTATTATTCTACACTTTTTTCAACATCCCTACTAATGGGTGTTGGTTTTTCCCTTATTTGTCCGTTGGAATTTTTAAAATCCCATTGAGAAAAAAATAGAACTAGGAATCATTAGATACAAAAATTACTTAATTTTTAAAAAAATAATATCGTGATGCATACAGTAACTTAATTTGCACCGAGGTACCAAACATATTTATACGCACCGGTTCATCAACCATACATATACACATTGCTAGAGTATAACAAATTCGTTGCAAAATTGAAAATGTTTTACAAATTTTTGTATTCAAGTTGTGCTTTATCAATTAAGAAAATAACAATTTCTTAAGTACTATTTATTACTCATTATCGAGTTGTGAACAAATTTAAGACATGCCAATTTCTATTTGAAAAGAGCATTTTTTCCATTTTAAGCTCAACGATGCACTTTGTAAACAATGCACCTTGGTGTGTTTCTAGGTTAAATGTGCACAACGAACCGTGAAAATTATCTTTTAATATTATTTATAATTTAAATAAAGTGGTTTTGTTTACAAACAAATATGCATCAATGCTCTTTCTAGGTACAAACTATATCGGTCATCGAGAAGGAATTAAAAAAAACACAATAGCAAAAGACAATTTGGGATCCAATGCAATGAGTGGTTTGATTACAATGGATAGGAAAATCCCATATATAAATAAACCCTATAATTTTTTTTATTAAAAAAAAATCTTCTTCTAAAATATAGAAAGAGAAAGCAAAAAAACAATGAGGAAATTAGGGATTCCAATACCTAAGGTAACTATGAGGCCCTTTTTTTTCGTTTGGGAATTCACTAAAAATTTGTTTGAATCAAATAGAAGAATGATTAAGATGATTAATAGAATGAAAGCATATACCTGAAATTTCTCATATGAAGATTTTTATGTGATCTACAATAATCCCCTTGAATTTGGCTCTTCTAAAAAAATCCACCCACCTAGAAGTCTTTGATGATAACTCTTTGTTGCACAAATCTCTTTTCTAAATTTTAGAAAACAAATAAAAGAATGAATAGGGTTTTCCTTTATAAACACAAAAACTCAAATTCTCACTAATTTTTTAGTTGTATATTTTGACACATTAATAATAAACGCACACATTGGTTTTTTTCGAATGTTACATTTTTGGTGTGCTATAACATGAGTAGCAGACCAATGTGGTGTGTACATATACCACAATAACTTATTTTAAAAATAAGTTTCAAGGTATTGATAGTAAGAGCACATTATTTTTATAACTTGTTTCAGTTGGTGCAGTATACATTCTGAAACACATCAGTGTGGCGTGTAATTAGTAACGTACTGGGGTGGTGTGTAAGTAATAACACACCGAAAGACAATTAAATTTGTACAATGCAAATCCAAACATCCACACTTAAATTTTTCAGAGGCAATAATGGAGGTTAGTCTTCGATGATTCTCTCAATTAAATGCACACGTGCGTCTTTATATGATAAAGTGCACCATCAAGTTATAAAATTTATTGAAAGTTTTTCTTGAAGTTAGATTGATCTATGGTACCCAATATGACAGTTTTGGCTCAAACGTAGGAAACAAATTATTATAATATCAAATGACTAATTCCTCAAATTCCATCTCATTATGTATCTTTGGAAGTCCTTCAAGTTATCTCATGTTGATTGTAGTACATCTATATTTTATTGATAACTCATTTATCTCATTGAATTTATGTTATGTATGTAGGTGCAGTTTAATAATTTTTCATTGAATTTTGCAGGATCAAGATTCAGGATGGAGTTCATATGCTCAAGATATTCCCGTGGTCCCAAAATTCCACAAGATCTTATTAGGAAAAAGATAATGCAAGCATATGTCTGATGAAAATTGAAAAATTATTTACCCTACCAATCCTATCATGTCATTTCCAACAACAATCCTAGGTCAATGGTATTACAACATTAATTGGATCTATTTTATGTAGACAACATCATAGGGCGTAAGAAAAAGATGATTGAGTAATTGGAGTTTTGGATTTTAAATGAAACTAATGTAAATGTATTGCTTAATTTGAAATTTGTTTTATAAAAGAGTTGGTTTTGTGTTTATTATTGGGAAAACATGTCCATGATTCTAATAAGTGTTTGGTATAATGTTTTATCATATTAACAACATTGTGTTACTAATATTATCGATGTTTTGTTTAATATTTTTAAAATGAGGAATCTGATACGAGTGACATGTCCACCATCTACAATTGCACCCCACTATGATTTCATGTTTGGAGCTTGTCGCTAAATGAAAATGTATCGGAGAGGAAGCATATGGAGAATGGTTGAAGCAACCACGTATTCAATTCCCACTACTTCTTGAGTCACCAATTCAAAACCTCAAAAACAACACTAGTTCTTCACTTGTTGGGGATGAAGAAAATGACATAGAGGTTGGTATGGATGATTTCTTCCATGATACCCAAGCGATGGAGGGAATTTTTTTAGATGCATTATAGAAAAATGAACTAGTGTATGACACTGATGTCATATATACCTTCTACAAAAACCTAAAATCTTCTTCCACCACTCCTCTATTTGTTCGAGAATTGGATTTTGGAAGGTCTACCTAGCTAGGGACAACAATGTTACTGTAAAACATGAAATCAATGTATGGTATGTCATATGCATGTTTCTAACACTTTTTAGGTAACTAATGTTAATATATATGGGCAGAAAAACCAACATCATACTTCGACAGTACCGAGAAAATCAATTGTACTTTTGGATTTTACTTGCATTTTTTGTATTTAAAAAAAAAAGCGTCGACATTCGTCGACTATCCGATGAAATGGAATTTAAAATGAAGTAGTTGGAAATAACATCCTTTTTGTAGGATATTCGACAAACATAGATGTCGTGAAATAGTCAATCTTTGACTAGGTCAATGATCTATGGTATCCATGCCGACGTTTGACGAAGTCAATATTTTTTCCTCTTAAACAATGTCTCTATGGTCAACAATCATTGGAAGTCTCGCGAAAAAGTCATATATAATTAAAAAAGTTTGAAATATTAGATATATTTGACATTGTTGTTATATTAGCGATGATTTGCAAAGGTTATAGGGGATATTTTTTTGTCATAATACAAAAAAAAATATAAATTGTTAATTGCATTACAAACATCTAAACTATTGAGATTTATTTTTGAAGATAATCATCACTAAAAGTTTGGTAAGGAAAAATGTCACGTAACATTCTTCCAAGTGGACAAGGATACGTGATATATCTTATAAATTTGTGCTCATTTAAGCATAAGAAATAAAACACAATTTCTACCCAGCCATAGGCACAAAATCCACCCCCGAGCATCTTAAACTTTGACAAAAAGAATGATTCTTGGAATCCTCACTAGAACCAACAGATAAACTAGGGTAGAACACCTTTGTTAAGAACCAATTATCACTATAGCATAGAAAAAACTCAAAATAAGTACTCAACGCCTTGAAAAAGAGATAATCTCAGATAATAAGCCTCTTCGAGTGGGAAGCCTCCTTTTACCCCACATAAATGTTCAAGTACAAGATGATTCCAAATGAAAATGTCTCCTTGGTATATATAGGAGACTATGAGGTATAATTACAACTAATGGAATAAAGTCGACATAAATAAAATAACATTACTAATGTAATATGACTGAATTAAGGGGTAATG
>JASDQU011178515.1:18472-30285 GCA_032191745.1 Picea mariana
TTTGATCTGGTGTCGATCCATTGAAATCCTTGTTAGTTCCCTAATCTGGGTTCTCCCCCATTGCCATGTTTACTTCCTTTATGTCGATCTCTGACTCCCCTTGCTTCTGCTTATTTTTATCTCCTTCCTGGGTGAGATTCTATGCCATGCGTTCAAATCTATTTCTAGTTTCTGGTATGCCAGAGGGGGCTGTTTGATTTTGTATTTTATTCTCACTGCCCCTATAATTTGGCTGAACAAAACCTTCTTCGTCTTGTTGTTTTTTTGCTTTTGATTGTTAGTTAAATTTATTTAAGGGGAATTCCCTATAGAGATGCCCATGTTCATGACATCTCCTGCATCGAAACCATATCTTCTCATAATCAATTCTTTATATCCATTCCTCATCCACAGATTCCAAGAAGATTGCTTCTGGTAGCGCTCCCGATACGCCCATATCGATACAAATTCTTGCAAACGAGGTATATTTTCCTTTTAAGGTTGCATCTGAGGCCTTTACAAACTTTCCCAGTTTGTTCTCAACTGCTTCGAATGTGGATGGTAGCCAATAATCTAAAGGAAAATAATAAATCCTAATACATACTGGAACACAAGTAAAGGTTTCCTTCTCTAGTGAGAAATTCTCCTTCCAGGGTCTCATATAGAGACCAACAGAGGCATGGAAATAGGGTCTTCCTTTAAAAACCTTGTCTATGTCCTCCAGATTCGTAAAAACCGTTGTGAAAAATCCTTTTGACCCCAGATCCAAGTCCACCTCCCCGCATGGCTTCCAATGGTATTTGATCCAACTTCTTAAGTCTCTCTCTATTGGCCAGAGGCCCATAAACTTGCATATTAGGGCATATGCACGCATGTGATCCCTAAATTCTCGGGTCTGCAGGTCTTCGATAACTACTTTTGGGATCGCTATCATTTTTTACTTGCATGCAATGTTCCCTCCTGACTCCATTGGTCGATGAGGTGGGCCTGCCATTTTTATTTGATACTCATTGTCTTTTTCTCCGGTTTGACCTTTTTTCTTTTGCATGTCATCCCCACTCATGCCTAAAATAGAACCCGATTCACCAAAGTGTGGGACCCTGAAACCTCTAACCCATGGGCCCTTCCCTCTGTCCACAACTACTTTTCAATAGGAGGGAGCCTCACCCCCTCCCCCTCTATTTTCCATGTAGGTCTCTTTTGTTAACCATAATCAAAATTTCAGAGATCAACTACTCTCTGCTACTCATCTTCCCTAGCCATATTTTTAATGTATATTAAGAAAAAATAAAAAGTAAGTAATAAATAATTTTTCAAACAATGATTTAGGAGCCGATTTTGATTTTTTTTTTATCGATGATGGTACCAATGGTTGAGGTCATGGTTTCAAATAAGTCTTAATTTTAACTGCAAAAATAAAACTAGTGCTACTAGTAGCATCACATTTCGATTCAAGGGTTGATTTTAATGTTTTGTCTGCAATGGTATCGGTTGTCAAGGAAACATGTCATAATTTTAAGCACCCACAAACAAAGGTTGCTATCGGTAACACCAATTTTTGATTCAGGAGTAAAAATATCCATTAAATGTGACATGGTATCGATATTGGTTTTCAAGGAAACATGTCAGAATTTTAACCTCCCACAAACAAAGGGTTCTATCGGTAGCACCACTTTTTGATTCACGAGTAAAAATATCCATTAAATGTGACATGTAAAAAATCGATAACTCTGGAGAGTTCTCATTAAATTGGTAAATTTGTTAGAGATGAAGTTTGATGGAAACAATCCCTTGACGTAGATATTTCGTATGAAACTATTATTTGATCTACACCAAGTGTCAAATCTACAAAACGTGACAATTGTGTCCTTTTTTTTCCAATGAAAAAAATCTTTATATTCCTCAAAAAAGAATATACATGTTTCAGTCTCTTGAAAGAGACCCGACGACCTTCTTCTTCATACAATTTTTTCTTACTAGCAACTGAGTAGAAAAACTTATACCATGTTGTTAACACTGTGCAGTACCATCAAGAAAAAAAGGATGATCCTTTTTCATAGTAAAAACCAAGATCTGATAATGTTTCATAAAAAACATATTCAGTTTGATTTATCAATGGATCACAAACTTACAGGATCAAAGAAAAAACTCCATATATTTTTTCTCCTCCTCATTATTGAATTTGTACCAACCGGAAGTGCCCACTAGGAGGGAGGGAGCTTCTTTAGATAGGGTGTCTGTTTGAGTATTTAGTTCTATGAATATGTGTGCCACCGAGGACCATTCAAAGGATGAAAACAAATGGAGGATCTCTGAGAGAAAAGGCTAGAGGAGAACACTGGTAACAAATTCCTTGTTGTTTTCCTAGTCCATGACAAGTTTTGAGTCTCCTAAGACCTGAATATTTTTTAGACCTTTCATGGAGGTTGATTCTAATAGAGTCCACGACACTATATATTCAACACGATTATTTAACCCTCTCCCTGGTGAATATCTGATGTGAAACATATAATGATTTTGATTTAAGAACAATACCACCCTCACTCCATACAAGGGTGGATGATATTGACTAGCGCCATCGAAGAATTCTCATGGGATATCATAATCAAGTTCTGACATAACAATCAGTTGAGGATTTTTTTTCCTTATGTTGATCCAGATTATTTTGTGCACGAAATGAGAGCGGAGATATAAAAAATAAATATACAGATATATTTCAAGAGAGCCAATAATATAACATAGATATATCAGATATATAACAATAGGCATAGATATACAGTAAAACATAATTTCTGTTAATGAGCGAAATGTACAACACTATAAAAATATAGAGTGAATGAACTTGCTAGAATGGTGGCAGCTTATCTCTAAGAAGAGATGTGACGGCTACACTCATTCGCAAGAAGATGATGTTTACAATGAGGCTCTAAAGGCCTTTTTAAAATAATGAAAATCCAAAACCATAACCCCAGAAGATGAAAATCCAAAAGGTTTTTGGGCCCCGATGGGGGCAGTTGATACGTCAACTTCCCGAGGGCATAACGTTTGCATGCGATCTATGTTTTTGGTGTTCGATACCTCGTAGAAAAGGTATATATGAGAAGTAAAAATTCCTTTGGGGGTTAGGGTAGGGATTTAAAAACCCCTGACCCCCAAAAGTCCAAAAAAACATAATTTAGGGCCTCAAAATGGCCCCAAAAATTTGGGACTCGAAAAACTGTAAAAAACTGCCAAAATGGAAAATTGTTCTTTGAGCCAGTGGAATAGGTGGGTGACCACCAATATCCATATAGATGATATGTCCACTGATAATTCCTTGGCAACTATGAGTACCAGGTTCGAGGTAACCTCAAGCGGCATGTTCTTTCTTTTGAAAACACTAGTGTTCTTGGCCCACCATAAGCTCTACATGAGGATGCATGAAAGACCTTCATATTATTTCGATGAGGAGTCCGATAACCAATATTTTAAGCAATCCCCAAGACTGGTTCTATTTCAGGCTACCTTTTTCCTGGAGGTCCGAACAAACTAGTCGCGTCCCCTGTGTCGGATAAGGACATAAGATGAAAATGTGTGAGATGGATTCTTCAAAATATTTACAAAGAGCACAACGACTAGGCCCGATACAACCCATTTTTAAACCGACATTCTACGTAATAATTTTTTTATTTAAATCTATCCAAGAGGTGATTTTGCACTTGAATGGGGCGCTTAGTATCCACAGGATTTTTCACAACCAATCATTTTGTCCTTCAAATTTTGTCTCCATTTAAAATTTGTAACCTAGTTTGGTAGTGAAAGCCCCAGAGTGGGGTTTTTGGACCAATATAATTCATCTTGAACTTTGGGGTTGAGCCTTATGAAGTTTGAAAACATGATAGAAATGTAACGGTCCCATTCAAAGGCCTCATTACCAGACATACCTATGAGAGCATAAGACTTCCAACCTTATCTCCAACTAGATGACGATATTGAGATTTTGCATCCTCCAGCTTATAAATGCTCACATTATGAATAATTTGAATGAGGGATTTAGACAAACAATAATCATTTTTGGAGTCGAGCCAGGGATCCTTCTCTATCCTAATGCTTCTGTCATTTCCCACCTTCCAGGTCGTCCAAGGACCAATTAAAGAAAAGGTGGAGACCAAATTCTTCCATATTGTTGAACCTTTAGAATATTTGTGAGGCTGCCTAAACTAGTCCTTGATCGAAAGATCATGAATATATTTATATTTGAGGACTCAAATTCAGAGTTTTTCGATGTGGGTAAGACTCCAAAGAATTCTTCCATTTAGTGCTCTAGAAAAGAGAGGAATGTTTTTTAGGACCAATCCACCTAGTTTCTTAGGGAGGGCCACACGTTCCCATTTGACTATGGGTATTCCTTTAGTTCTATGAGAGACAGACTAAAGAAATTGAATAAACATTTTGCAAATTTTATGAAGGACCCCTTTAGGAACAACCACTATGGAGGTCCAGTAGACTAGGATGATATCGATTACTAACTTGATCAAAATTGGTATGTCGACTCGGGATAGGAGATGATTGACCCATATGGAGACACATGCCACCACCTTCTTAACCATCCAAAAGCAATAAAAAAAATGGTAACTATCAAGCTTTAGATTGAAGCCGAGGTATTTAAATCCCTCCTTTAGGCCTTTTTGAGGGAAAGGGAAAAGGTTAGAAACAACATGTGAAACTGAGGGAGGAAATTTGTGTGAGAGGAGGTAGGATTTTCCCTCATTAATTTGCATCCCTGATGCCTTGCAATAAAGTTTCCAAATCCCAAAGGGATCCATGAGAGAAGCAAAGGAAATTGTCGACAAACAAAAGATGAGAGATTGAAACGGTTTGGGAGTGTAACATCCCTAGTTCTAATCCCCATGAATTATAATGTAATTGTATAAATGTGAATTAGGTTGGTGAGCCAATGCATTGGGGAGAAGAGCCCGTATTCATTTAATATGGACGGGGGCCGATTTGCATATTATCAACATTGAAATAATTAATAAAATTAATAACCGTTGGTTGTGAGACGGAAGAGATGAAGAACGATGGGGGGATATGATTCCATGAGAGAGAGGGGTCCAAGGGAGAATTATTCATGGGTACTAATCCAACCCACATTCTTGAAATTTCTATCTTTGTGTATAACCTTCTATTTTTCGATTGATTGTATGATATGAAAATCATTAAACTTATGTAAGAAGGTGGGTGTGAGTGGTCACATCTCATAGTTATTGGAGAGAATGGGCTGAGGTACAATCATCCTTGAGACGAGTGTGAGTCAAGCAATCAAGGAAGAAGAGGAAATCCGTATGAAGAATAGAAGATTTTTTTACATACAGATTTTGGATAACAAAGAAGAGGACAAGGATGGGAAGAGGCCAAATCATGGTATACATGAAGGAAGCCATTGTTTGGCTGTGTTTTTATGCTAAGATAGAGGCATGTGTGTCAATAAATTGGTTTGTAATATTGTGGTGAGATTTCCTGTTGAGGAAATATCTCAGAGCCTTGTGAAGGAAGCTGTGAGAAAACATGAAACAACTAAGAGTTCCTAGAGTTTCCAACTGAGTGATTATTGGCCAACCGAATGCACTAGTGGCCCTGATAAATGAATGGTAGTGCAGTTTGTGGGGAAAAGAGAGAGTTGGAGGTTTGGAATTGATGTGAGAATAGAACCTAGGTTTGGGGTTGCTCTGTGTGGAGAGTGGATTTCTAGTGGGTCGAATATCCTTGTGGAATCATAGCCTCACCTTAGGAGTGGCTTGTTGATGAGAGAAAATAATCAGTGGTGCCTATGGTTGGGAGGTTCATCCTTCATTTGCAGCCAGTTGGTTTATCATTAACATATAAGTGTTTATGTTATGTTTTTATGTTAAATTATGTTGTGTGAATAATTTATATAAATGTTGTGTGTTTTTTGTTGATTGAACAATTGTATTCATGTTTAATATACGTTGTTAGATGCATTTAGAACTGTAGTACCAGTCAAATGGTCAAATTCATGTGTGATATTTGGCTGGTAAGCTACAAGATTTTGATTAGCAGTAAATATTAATAATTTAATGAGTTTATGCACGTAATATTGCTCAGTTGGGCATTGGATACGTTACATTATGGTATCATAGCTTTTGTTTAAAACACCGAGCTTGTATGGGCTCAAAACAAAGAGAATTGAAGAAATTTGTTGTTGCATACTTTTTCTGTGACTGATTTGGGGAAAAAAAAATATTTTAGAGAGAAATCCTCGATTCCATGAGTGAAATCCGAGCTTTAATGACTCTAGACGATTTAACAAGGTTAATTGAGTAGAGCGGTGAAGTTGCATATCAAAATTCAACCTAGAATGGTCAAAATTTTAGTTTTAATGGCCGCCTGTAGAGTTACAGGAAGTTTGGTGGAACAATGATTGACCTCTCTTTTAAACTTGAGATCGACGGCTAGGATTCATCATGATAAATTTAAAAATTCTTAAGGATTCGTCCATTTGAAAGGTTGATGGGATCAACGATTGAGATTAAATTAGAGGTTTGGAAATGGATCAGATCGATGGTTTGTATTCATCGGGGTTTTGGTTTAAAATTTTCTAAGTGTGAGGTTCGACAATAGAATCCGTCGATGGTCAGATCGACGAGTTTGGTGAACTGTTTGAAATTTTCCAAGAGAAATCATCGATGATTAATGGACGAATCAACTGAAATGATGACGAGTTTGGGTCGGCCATAAGACATCTCTGACCAACAATGGTCAACGATCAAGGGTTGGTCGAATCCGAAAAAGTATTTTCAGTTGCTGACGAGCATTGTTGATGGTCGAAGGGCCAATGGTCGAGCATCGACCGATTTTGGAGAAGTGTTATAATCAAGAAAGAGAAGTTGTCGATGGTCGATGTGCCAATGGTTCAACTTCGACCGAAGTCGGCGAGGTATCCAGGTTGTCCAAGAGAATTAACTGATGGTCGATGGGGGAAAGAGGATGATGACATCATCATCCACGTGTCATGCCACATAAACATCCACATGTAATTCCACATCACCAAAGTTGACACCTCATGATGATGTGTCATGCCACATCATCCAACATAAGTGGTCGATGGTCAAATCGATCAATTTGGGAGAGCGTTCGACAGTCATCAGGGTTCGTCGATCACCGATGGGACGATGGTCGGGCATCAAAAAATTCAACGAATATTTTTTCATTCTCCAATAAATATCATCGACGACCAATTTAAGAGTTGTTTGAAAATCAGGTGTCAGGGAAATGGACTGATGACTGACGGTCGGATCRGTAGCTTTGGAAAAAAGTTTTGCACATCCAAAAGATGATACCAATCGTCGATGGCTGACAAGGTATAATCAACGGTTGTTGTGTATTATGATTTGAGATAATCTATTGATATTTAAAGAACGATTAGATTAGTAAAACAATGAATTTTGTGTGAAAWTTTCTGAAATTTTCATATTTTTGAAAGTCATTAACTTGTAGGGCATTTTTTAGGCCTTAAACGACATTTTTAACAAGTCAAAACCCATGAGAACAGAATGTACCAAAATACACTCTATCTTTGCAGTCAAATAAAATAACTCGAAGAGAGMTATCCAACAAGCTAAATGGTTCACAAAATAGAGCTCGTATGAGAAAGTTATAGCCAAAACAGTGAGGGTAAAATTTTGGCACCAATATTACTTCCAGAGGGCATAACTCTATGCTCAGAAGTATAGTACCTATGCATAATCCTAGAGGCACACTTGAATAGAAATATCTTGACAAAAGAGAGGTTAAGCTTACTAACAGGGCATTGTCATTAAGCAGAAGAGAACTCTGCAGAGAGTGTTGTGTGAAAATGATTTATAGAAAGAGGATAACGTTACACAAGTGAGAATTGTGTGGGCCTATTCTAAATTAATTCTAGAGTCCATTAGACAGGAAATAGGTCAAAATTGTGCAGATGGCTAAAGCATCAAAGAACTGCAAAGGAAAGTGCAGGGAAGGTGTTGCAAGGTTGTCAAGGGTCTAAATAAAAGAAAAGGAATATTAGTATTCAAATGCTATAGAGATTAAATGGATTGCAAAGGAAGGTCAATAGATATTTTCACATAGGGTATGAACCCAACAAGTAAAGAATTCCATTGCATGCATAAGAAGAAAGGAGGACTCCATAACCTTGAAGATAGAAATATAGTAAAGGAAACAAAGCTTGTTGCAAGAGAAGAAGAAAATATATCATGAGATGAGTCGTGACTTAGGGCTAGATCAATCATCTCTATGCGAAAGCATGGGAATGTAGGAAGAAGTAATTGTTAGATATGATCTAGCAACTCTTGTCTAAAATTACACAAGCAAGAAAGATGCCTTTATTATTAGAGTGCATAACAAAAGCAAGGTACATGTGCAAATGGAAAAGGGTGGAATTTCCATTGGAGAAGGGTGGTCTTGAATGGCCAAAAAGTGCTCCACGGTTAATCACTCAATGAAGTGAAGAGAGATATTTAATATTGAGAAAATCCATGGGCAACAAGGAATATTAGAAATAAGACATGAACTAGGTATTTCATAATGTTGAAATGCCAGTCAATGATAATGGTATTCCAAGGCCGATTTGGTCAATAAAAATGGGAAGTGGTGTTAATGTTCAGTTGGAATAGTGCATGTTACAACACTGTGAATATTGAGAATGTAGCCAAAATATGCTAGGGAAGGATTCTTTGCATAAAGTGGTTGCGAGATAGCAACACTAGTGGACCAACTAGTGGTTGGAAATGAAGGATGGTCAAGTAAGTCTCAGATAACAGGCGTAGAATAGGGGGTAGTGGTGCACAATTGAGAAAAATAGCAATTCACAAGGCAACATGGTTCCACATTCAAAGACACCCATCTACAACAATAAATCCAAATAATTAATTAATACGAAATAGATATGCATTGGAGTGTGTGATAAAATTGATGCATGATGCATAGACTAAAGACAAAATGCATGTGCATAAAATAGGCATGAAAGATCAAATTCTTGGTGCATACTAATGTGCATTTTTGCATGTAAACATGCCTTAACATGTTGGTGGCATGATTATAGACTAAGAGTAGTGTATATATATATATATATATATATATGAAATAATGATGCTATGATATTTGAATAAAACTAATGATGGATTTTGTATCCAGGAAACATGATTATAGCATGATGATATTGTTTCTTATGGTATCCATTCATATAAATACAAATGCAGATGGAGAAACTATTGACCAATAAAATTAGTGAAGGAATTCGATGAGCTTCTAAAAATGTAAAAATATCAGGCAACATCAAGTAAATTGATAACAACCATGCATGTATGCATTTGGGGTTTTTAAAATGTATAAATGTTGAAGGGAATGAAGGTAAGAATTCCATCATTCTAATATCAATATTTGAATGGATGCAAAGGCGGGAGGCCTTGAGTATGCAAATCTTATTTGTTGTTTGAATGCATTTATGGGAAATTTAATTGCATATTATGTTATGTTGGTTATGAATTCATAACCGAGTTAAGTCAGGAAACATCACTCCTGCTATAACAATGAATTCCATTTGATATGGTCATGTGTGAGGCCATGATGAGTTTGGATATGGAAAGGCTATAGTTCCATCCAAGTTCATGATGGTTATTCCCTATGCAACTGAGGTTTGGATTGCAACCTTTTTTCCTACACTAAATAACACTAAGGGATGATGTTCCTAGTGTTGTGTATGGGTTGAAGAGGAAGGTATCCAAAGGATCAGACGAGTTGTGGGGAAGAGTTTGGATGGTTTATTGAGGCATGGGCCATACCTTCCAACTCACATGGTGGAATACATGACATGAACATATGGTATTCCAGAATCAATCCAACGATGCATTGTGTAGATGTTGCCAAGATTATTGGCACATTGGTTTTATTTATAGGTAAAGTTTGATTTCATTATGAAAAGTTTGATGAGATGATAATGCATGTACAATGAATGATAGTGTAATTCTAGATAATATGATGAATGGCATAATTCCATTTTTATGTGAATAATAGTTGGAAATGATTGAATTGTTGGGTAGATACAATTTTGATATCATTTCATGAACTGCTAAAAATATGCATGAGTGCTAACAATCTTATTTGGCTGCAAGAAAGTTGAGGAAAATTGCAGGTAGAATGGTATTGGATATGGAAATGATATATGACCATAAGAAATACTAATATCTACATGTACAAGAACTGAACATAATGAGCATAAATCTCATGCGTGGGAATTTTTATTTTCCGGTATAACCAGATTTGAGAAATTAATAATTGAAAATTGTTACGATATACTAACAATTTGTTTGGCTGCATGGAATTGAGAAAATTGCAGGTGGAATGGTCTTGGATATGGAAAGGATGCAATCCTGTAAGGAAGACTGATATATACTRTTGTAAGATCCAAACAATTATGAGCAAAGAGTCTCATGTTTGGGAAATTTTGTTTCATGTGTAAAACAAATTTGAATTTTTTATAATTATATGATGATGTCTCATACTAATTGTATGCATGTAATGCAGATGGGATGATTTCCCAATGTTATATATTGCTAGTGGAATTCTAGMAACAAGTTGGAATTTTCCTATGTGAGAACACCTTGGAAAATGATGGATCACCTAAGGAACTATTAACAGTGAAAGGGATGCCTAAGCATAGAGGGTGAGTTGCACTGTCGAAGAACCAGGTTTTCAGGCCTGAAGAGTGAAGTCASGTGTGAGTTKCACTATTGAAGAAACAGGTTGTCARGTCTGAAGAGTGAACTCCTATGTGAGTTTCATTGTTAAAGAAACAGGTTGTGAGGCCTGAAGAGTGAACTCTAGTGTAAGTTTCACTATCAAAGAACCATGTTGTCAGGCCTGAAGAGTGAACTCCTATGTGAGTTTCACTATCAAAGAACCAGGTTGTCAGGCCTGAAGAGTGAACTCCTATGTGAATTTTATTATCAAAGAACCAGGTTGTCAGGCCCGAAGAGTGCAATCTTGTGTGAGTTGCACTACAACAACAAGGTCGTTACTGGTTATTTTACCAATATTCTTCATTTCACTGAGTCCCTTAAGTTCCCAGCAATGAGATTCCTAGTTACCTGTGCCAGAGAGATCTTGATAAATTAATGGCACATTCCTTGGGTTAATACTGATAAACAAATGACACATCCCTTGGATTATCCCTGATAAACGAATGGTGTATTCATTGGGTTGGACAGGTCAAGAGGAAGAGAGCTGGTGGAAATCGGGATAGCTGTAGGAGAATGCTAGTGGATTATGTATATGTTTTGGGCTAGGGTGCCTTTGTATTTGTGATTTTGGGGGTTGGATGTGCCTATGCAGTTGTGGTATTGGGGAAAGTGTGTCTATGTATTTTTTTTTATGTTGGAATGGCTGTATGATTTTGGGCTAGAGAGCCTAGATGTTGATTATTGGTCGGGGAGCCAGAATTGTGTTGGCAGCCAATTCAATTTTTTCTATTGTCCTATGAGTTGCCTACACCTACATCTTTTGAATTTCAAATTGACGTCGCATTTTGCAAATAAATGATGTTTTCATTTCTTGCGACAATTTGCAAATTGGTTTTCATTCAGTTTTCACAACTGAAAGTGTGAAAACCCCTCCATCGTTATTTGGACTGTTATCATTTTCTGAAAGGCACCTACCCTTGGTTTGTTATTAAGTGGCTGGAGTGATCTTTTCAAACTATGTCCATTTCACTTTAATTGCGCAATTCGATTAATAAGCCCTTGAGCATGCAAATTCATTGGTTACATTTGATTCTGTAAGGGTCATGATCGATT
>JASDQU011178516.1:0-20311 GCA_032191745.1 Picea mariana
GGAGGGATGTTACACTTTGTGTCTCTTCTTGGTAATTCTTATCTTATCTCTCCATCTTGACTATATTCTCCATCTTCACTAGTATCCATATCATCCTCTTCCCTTTCTTTTTCATTCTCTTCTACTTCTTCTACTTGTGTGCCAAATGTCCCATCATCATATTCATCTTTATTTTAAGGTATGGTCTCTTGATTTTTGATCCTTATCGTTTTTAGGTCATACACCTTGACATATGCACTCTCAACAATCTTATGTGATCTAAGATTGTAGAATCTGTATGATTTCTTGTTTGAATCATATCCAAGAAAAATACCTTCATTAGATCTAGCATCAAATTTTCCAAGACTCTCATCTAGTCTTTTGATGTAGCATTTACTTCCAAATACCTTGAAGTATTTTACTGATGAAGCTCTTCCAAACCATAGTTCATAAGGAGTCTTATCACTATTAACCTTGATCTGACCTCTATTCAATATGTATATTGTTGTCCTTACAGCTTCCCTCCAATATCCATCTGACAATTTTTCTTCATTGCGCATAGTCCTTGAAGCCTCCTGAAATGTTATATTCTTTCTCTCAACAATATTGTTTGCTAAGGTATTCTGGAAGTAGAGAATTGTCCTTTTATTCCATGGGTTTCACAGAAGAGATCAAACTCTTTTGAGGTGAACTCACCACCATTGTCTGATCTAAGACATTTAATTTTTGTCTCCTTTTCATTTTCAACAAGGGTTTTAAAGGCTTTGAATTTGTTAAGTGCTTCTGATTTTTATTTGAGAAAACATATCCAACCCATTCTAGTAAAATCATGAATGAACAACATAAAGTAAGACTCTCCTTGAAAAATCGCGGTCCTCGTAGATCCACATAGGTCAGTGTGAACAAGATCTAAAGGTTTTGAGGTTGTGTATGCTTTTGCCTTGAACCTTATTCTAGTTTGCTTCCCTAGTTGATAGTGTCTACACATAACATTTGAGGGTTTTATGATCTTTGGCAAGTTTCTTACTGCACCAAGGTTGCTTACTTTCACTAGATTGTCAAAATTAATATGCACCAACCTTCTATGCCATAGCCAACTTTCATCTACTGAATTTATATGACACTCCTCATTCAATTTTGCATCTAGTATATATACATTTTCAGGAGTTCTAGGAGCAATACCAACTAATTTTCCTTTATCTTCTCTCCTAATCTCACATTTTTGGGAATCAAATATGCATAAGTGCCCTTGATCACAGGTTTGGCTGACACTTAATAAACTAGGCTTCATTTTTTCAACAAGTAGCACATTTTTGGCTTTGTCTTTTCCCAAGCTCACAATGCATTTCCCAAGTATGTTACTTGAAGCATTATCACCAAATGTAACTTTACCCTTTTGTTTCTTTAAGTCTAAAAACTTGTCCTTGTTACTTGTCATATGTTTTGAGCACCCACTATTAACATACCAAATATCCTTTTTATCTTGAGCTTTTAGGGCAATAAGACATTCCTTTTTTGATGTTTTTTCTCTCCAAAGTTTCTTTTTCTCTCTAATGAACTTTGGTTGTTCTGAGACTTCCATTAATCTGCAATTAATGGCCTTATGTCCATGGTTATGACATCTGAAGAATTTTAGGTCCCCTTCTTGTAGAGGTGCAAAGGAGTTATAGTTTTTGTTTTTAACTCGATTTACTGATTGGTTATACTTAAGAATATAGTTCTTAACCTTCAGATTTTTCTTTCTATATGCTCTAGAATTTATAGCTTTGTGTCCGAAATTAGAGCATGCAAATAAATAACCAAGGAAAATCTGAGGATACATGTTTTGACAAAACATCTTTGGTATTGTCTTGTCTTCATTCCTGATGGGTGGAAGTAATCTTCTAGAGTTATGATCATTACTTATCTTCTCTTCATTTTTCTTCTTGAATGTATTGAGGAGAGCATCTGCATAAGATTTTGAGTTAACTTGGCTTTCTTTTTGAGAATAACCTATTCCATTTTTATTACCTGAATCCCTTTGCGTGGTAATAATCTTATCTAATATTTTAGAGCTATTTTCAGATTTTGTTTGAATGATTTTGCATCCAGTTCCCTTTTTAGGTGAACTATTTATTCTTCCATTCTTTCACAAGTTATTTGTTTTTCCTTAAGAGACTTTTCCAGACTTTCTTCGATCTTATTTTCTTCTAAGATTTGTTTTCTCATGTTGCTCATGAGTTTTTCCATCTCCTTTTATTCTTGTTCATGTCTATCCTTTTGTTCAACTACAAATCTTTTCAGTTGTCTATATCTCGTTTTGTATTTTCTTAATTCATCCAAGGCACTGAGAAGTTCTTCCTCCATATTAACTTCTGCTTCATCTTCTAGCTCCTTCTCATGTTTAATTTTTTCTATCTCATTAGATTCTTCAATACCTAAGAAAAGGACTTCATCATCATCAGATTCACCATTGTCACTAGACTCTGACGAGCTGTTGTTTTCTTCTTTTGAGTAGAAATTATTTTTCCCTTTGTAAAACTTTTTCTTGTAGTTGGGTTTTTCCTTTTTCTTGTATTGTTTGGTATTTTTGTCTTCATATTCAGGTTCCTCCTTGGGATACGGACACTTGGATGAAAAATGACCAACTTTTCCACAGTTAAAACATTTGAAAGGAAGCTTGCCTTTGTACTTCCCTGATCCTTTCTGAAG
The DNA here is from genome assembly GCA_032191745.1 of Picea mariana. NCBI lineage: Eukaryota > Viridiplantae > Streptophyta > Pinopsida > Pinales > Pinaceae > Picea > Picea mariana. The sequence continues at coordinate 2,671 of JASDQU011178516.1, forward strand.
TTTTCTAATGAAATTGGCTTCTTCCACATCAGATTCTTCATGATGGAAGGATTGAAGTTTTTGCTTTCGATTTATCTTTGTCTTAGATGCTTTGAAAACTGTTTCATATTTTGTTGATTTATCATTCCTCATTCTCATTTCATATGTTGTAAAAGTTCCATGGAGTTGATCAACTTTGAGTTTGTCTAGATCAGATCTATCTTCAATTGAAGAAATCTTTGCATCATATCTCATAGGTAATGACCTTAGTATTTTTTGCACAATGGTTTTATCTGTAATCTCTTCTCTTGCCGCTCTAATTGAGTTAACCACTTCATCTACCCTATTAAAGTACTCAACAATATTTTCTTCTTATTTCATTTTCAGATTTTCAAACTGAGCTCTATAGGTATGTAGTTTGGCTTCCTTGACTTTGTCATCTCCTTCATGTACAACCTCCAAATTTTTCGAGATTTCTTTGGTTGATTTTCAATGCATAACCTTCACACATAGAGAATTAGTCAACCCTGCTGGCATTCCATTAACTACTCTTGAGTTGTCATTATAGATTTTCTTTCCTGCAGTGTCTTTGGGTGGAGTAGTTGGTGCAGTGTAACCATCTACAACTGATTGCCAGATATCAAAACCAAGAGCCAACAATAATTTTTTCATTCTTATTTTCCACAGAGAATAGCCTCCTCCATTGAAAAATGGTGCTTTGTTGTTGGACATTCCCTCTTGTTGATCCATCTTCAGGATCTACCTTCAATTTTGTTAGACTGTGCTGAAGGAACCTGCTATGATACCAATGTGTTGGTATTACGGCTTCCATTACACAAAAACCCACAGGTGATTGGTAAACTCACCACCGCCAGATTTCAAGGATCCACAAGAGGTGATTAGTCCCTTGTCACAATACACATAGGGAGCGTCGGCTAATTGCAATTTCGTGCAACACAAGACAGACAAATAATATCAAATGATTCAAATCTGTACTACAATATACTAAATTAAAGAAAATACATCCCCCATCGATCTCATGCAATGGCTCGACCTCCTAAACATTTAAGATCATCTTTAATTTCAATCTTTTCTAGATATTACATTGATATGACAACTTTAAAATTCAAAAAAACTTCAAAATGTGCATTGGGGTGCTGAGTTGTCCTCCACTCATGCTTTGTTGACAATGCTCCTGCATCATACTCCTTTGGACAAAAATCCATGGACTCCTATCAATGATCTCCTGTACTGACATTCCATGCTTCTGGATATATTCTTCATTTACCCAACTAGCATATTCATTGGGTGTCCTTTCCACTTTACCAAATACACAAAATATGTCTTCCTCCTAGTCTTCTTGCCAGTCCTCTGATCCATTATCTTCTCCATCTGTTTCTTTTCTGCTACAGGCATATGATTCTCCCACTAGATCTCTTTTTGATCTTATGATCCTCTTATGTCATCTTCCTTGTAAGGATACAGGTATGAAATGTTGAATATGGGTGATATACCCACATCCTCTAGAATCTCTATCTCATAAGCATTAGCATCAAATTTCCTTAGGATCTTGCATGGTTCTATATTCTTCATTTTTATTTTGTTATATGTTCCCCTTGGAAACCTATCCTTCTTGAGATGTGCTAGAAATTGATCTCCCACTTCAAATTCAATTTCTCTCCTATGCTGATCAACTTTGCACCTGTATTCTTTATTGTTTCTCTTCAAATGCTCTTTGATATGATTATGAAGATTCTGCATTTTTGCAGTGAATTCTTCTGCTCCAACACTTCTAAATTCACTATACTCTATATCTCTCAACTCTGATACTCCTCTTGGATTCATCCCATAAATTATCTAGAATGTATTATTTCCTGTACTTCTGTTTATTGAGTCATTGTATGCAAACTTTGCTTGTGATAGAATCTGATCCCACTGGATATGATATTCAGTGACCAAACTCCTCAACAAATTTACAAAACTCTGATATACCACCTCAGTCTATCCATCTATTTGAGGGTGATAAGAATAACTAAAGGATAGTTATGTTCCTAGTTTCTTCCACGATGTTCTCTAGAAATGACCAACAAATTTGGTGTCTCTGTCTGAGACAATACTCTTGGGCAACCCATGAAGTCTCACAACTTCCTTGAAAAACAAATTTGCAATGTGTGTTGCATCAGTAGTCTTCTGGCATGGGATAAAGTGTGTCATCTTTGAGAATCTATCAACACAAAATCCTCTTTGTGTCCTTGGCAATACCAACACAAAATCCATGTTTATTGCATCCCAAGGCCTAACTGGAATAGGAAATGGATGATACAATCCAATGTTCTATTTCTTTCCTTTTGCATACTAGAAAATATTACATTTGTTCACAAACTTCTTCACCTCTTCTCTCATACCTGGACAATAGTACGAACTGTTCAACTATGCAAATGTCTTGTCATGGCCGAAATGTCCTGCTAGGCCTCCACTAGTTTTTCCTTCAATAGATTTTCTCTCATTGAACACTTTGGTATGCACAACTGGCAACATTTAAACAACAATCCATCTCAAATCATATACTCTGTCCACTGCCTTTTGTCTCTAATCACAGGATTTTCACATGCTTCATATGCCTCTTTAAAATCTGGATCATCACAATACATTTCCTTAAGGTGTTCAAACCCTAAGGTTTTCACTTGAAATTCCTGCAAAATTAAGCATCTCTTGCTCAATGCATCAACAACTTTGTTAGAATTACCATAAATATGTTTAATGAAAAAACTTAAATTTTGCATAAACTCTTTCCATTTAGCATGTCTTTGATTTAACTTCTCATGTCTTGTTATGAATTGTAAATCTTGATTATCGCTATACAAAACAAACTCCTTTGGAACAAGGTAGTTCCTCCATTTCTTCAAGGCTTGAATTATTGCATAAAATTATTTATCATATGTGTAGTACTTCCTCTTGGTATCATTTGTCTTCTCACTGAAATATGCAACAGGACTATTATCTTGGCTCAATACTGCTCCAATTACAACTCCACTAGCATCACATCTTACTTGAAATGTCTTCCCGAAATCTGGCAAGACCAGAATCAGTTGTTCTGTTATCTTCTCCTTCAATATCTTGAAACTTTTTACTACTTCTTTTGTCCACTTAAAATACTTGTGTCTCTTCTTCACCATATCTAACATCGGTGTACCAATTCCACTGGAATTTCTAATGAACTTCTGATAGAAACTTGTTAATCCATGAAAGCTTCTCACCTTGAATATGTTCCTTGGCAATGGCCATTCTCTGATTTCTTTCACCTTCTCTGGATGCATCTTCAATTCATTTTAAGAGATCACAAAACCCAAGTAAATGAGTTATGTCTTCATAAAAGAGGATTTCTTGAGATTTATAAACAACTTCTCCTACTGCAATATCCTCATCACTAATGTCAGATGTCTCAAATGCTCTTTTTTAGTTTTACTAAAGACTAATATATCATCCAGATATACAATCACAAACTTACCAATGAAATATTTTAATACATCATTCATCAACCTCATAAAAGTACTTGTGGCATTTGTTAATCCAAATGGAATAACAATCCATTAATACAACCCTTCATTTGTCTTGAATGTTGTTTTCCACTCATCACCTTCTCTCATCCTTATTTGGTGATATCTTATTTTCAAGTGTATCTTTGAAAAATAGCTTGCGCCACTCAAGAAATCCATTAATTCATCCATCCTTGGCAAAGGAAATCTATACTTGATGGTGATTTTGTTTATGGATCTTAAGTATGTACACATTCTCCATCCTCCATCCTTATTTGGACTTAACACAGTTGGTACTACACATGAACTCAATCTTTATATGACCAAACCTTTGTCCATCAAATCCTGGACTTGTTTCTTTACCTCCTCATTCTCTTGAGGTGTCAATATGTACACTGCTTTGTTTGGAAAAATTTATCCTAGTATTAGATCAATGTGATGGTTGATACTCCTGATAGGTGGCAATGAGTTAGGTAACTCATCCACTACTATGTCAGCAAATGTTTCTAACAACTCCTGAACTTCTTCAGGTAGATCCTCCATAGAAGTACTTATTAGGATAAATCTTGGCTTCCTCACCACAACAAACTGCATCTCTTGTTCCTTCTTTACTTCACTTAGGATTTCCTTCCCACTCATGAGAAGTATACTTGTGTTGGCTTCTTCCTTCACTTTCTTATCCTCTATTGGTAGTAGCATGTGTGTCCTACCATTCTTATCCAAGGTATAAGTATTTTTCTCCCATAATGAATGACATTCCTGTCAAATTTTCATGGTCTCCCCAGCAAAACATGACATACAACTATGGGAATCACATCACACAAAATCTCATCTCTATATCCTCCTATATTAAATTCAACTAGACACTGTTTAGTTACCATTACCTGGTGTCCTTTCTGCAACCATGAGACTCTATACAGACTCGGATGTGCATTTGTCTCCAGCTCCAATTTCTCCACCATCTCTATGGATACTAAGCTATCAGTGCTCCCACTGTAAATTATCACCTTAAATACTCTGCATTTAGTCTTGCAAGTTGTTCTGAACAAACTATTCCTCTGCACTGGATTTTCAACCTCTGGCTCTGGTTTCAAGACAACCTTCTTCATCATTGTTGAGGAAAAGATATGAAATGATCTTACTCAAGAATTTTCAGATCTTACTTGGATAAAAAAATATAGATGGGAATATCGCCCTATGTTTATAGTCATCAAAAATTATTTCCTAATCCACAAGTATTGGTTACAAGGGCTTAGGCTGATTTTTTTATAAATGAAAGATTGCTGAAAAATTCAATGTTAGGTAATTTTTTGAATATAACAGATGCACAAATAAATGTAGAGAAAGAAGTAAAAATACGAAGTCAATAATTAACACAGATGAGACATAAAGAAATCACTTATTTCATTCCAATTTATTGAAGAATTGATCTCTTTACAAAATTCCCTAGGGAAGTTTCGACCAAAGTCAAACTTAGATGTCCTCGATGAAAACCATACAAAAGGACTTGTAACAGAAAGAAAAAAACTGAAATTTAAAAGTTGGATCAACTTGCCATAGATTGCTACCCACTCGACTTTGCACAATATCCTTTATCAGTCATGAAATTTAATTCAGAAACAAACAAGTCTACATAGACTATCAAATATAGATCAACGCCTCTAAAAAGAAAGTGTCTGAATGATGTAATTCAACCTTGAATCTTATTGTCTATAATAGGAACCTGCTATCATAAAACATAATTGTTGAACCTCAACCAAGTTTTGGGAGAACCTTGGTCGTGTTTGACCATTTTTGGGACTTCAACAGGCTGGTCAAAGACAAAGCACCCAGGCGAAGCGGAGATCATGGGATGTTGCCCATTTTGCGGGATTTTTGGATTTTACGATTTATGTAACGGGTATGGGATGTCAAACCATGGGTCTTACCCATGTTTAGGCCCATTTTTTAATGTATAAATAAGTAGCTAGACGATGTAAGGAGAGGAAGATGGCTTAGTGCTAATGTTAGCTATGTGCAAGAAGATGTGTTAAGGGTTGCAGAGCTAAGTGAAAGAATTTTGTAAGTGCCTAGTGCAGACAGACTATGTAAGGATTTGTTCTTTGATCCAACTCAGGGAAGGAGGATCTTGCAAGGTGTGCGCAGATCCCCTGTCCTATGCGGAATTGGCTTTGTGGCTTGGTGCATGTAAGAAGATTGGAAGAGACTAATAAGAAGAGAAGAAGATTGGTGGACTTAGCCCCACACTTAGGTGAACCACATATATCTTGTGTTGATGTGATTTGTTATTCATGATGTTTATGTTTGTATTTGCCTCATCTTGATGCATGATAGGTAGATACATTGATTCTTAGTTCTTTATATATGAATGAGTGTTAGATATATTCAGATTCTATGTGCTAACTGTTTAGATGTGCTTAGATATTGATTAATACTGCGTTGTTTTGTAATAAGGGTTTAATGTGTGATGCGAATACGGGTTAAAGACTAAGAATGTTAATTGCTAAGTGGTCTGTTAAGTATTGTGATCATAGATATGTGTCCCAGCTAGGTTGTAGACACTTCAGTCCTGCAACCCCTCCTACCTCTACCTTAGGTGAGACTTCATCTTCTTCACAGGTATTGCTGAAAGTGCTGGTAGTTAGGGTTTTTTTGGTGTGTTGTTGAAGCATTGAACCCTGGGTATGCCCCTGTGCCAACAAATGGTTCTGTGATGAAGATCCCACACTTCGGCAGACATCAGGAGGTTAACGTGTGCGTTAAAATCCTCCTGTCATGCTATCATGGAGTCTATCTATGGTTATATAGGTGTGTGACTATGGATCCAATGTTGATCCACATGATCAATGGACTGAGCATGCAAGGACCAGACCCTCACCAGTTCTACCCAGGGAAGGCTATAGATCGCTCCCTGACGCAAAGTATAAAGGAAACCTACGATGATGTGGTGAAGGGGAAGTGAGGCTACAAGGTAGCCTCCATCCAGGATGGTGTAGTGCACCTAGCTTGTCAGTTGATAGTAGGAAAGCTTGTCAGAAAGAACCATTCTACACAAGTTACAGGGTTCGTCATTGACCTCGTAGGGAAGTGTGTCGAGGGCATGCAGATGAATTGGGTGAGATACCTCATCAATGAGTTGGAGAAGGAATACCGTGAAGCACAGGACCAAGGCTATGAGTTCCACTTTAGCTGGTTTTTGATCCTCATTGCCTTTGTCGCTTGGGAGATGCTGGAGGGAGAGACATTCCTGAAATTTGAGCCATCAAAACCACTGGCCGCGAGGTTCACCACATTATGGTATATGAGTGGCATGGCAAAGAAATGGTAGTCAAATGAGGTGTTCCATGCTTACTACCTATAGATCACATGCGCCATTGAGTCATTCCCTCGAATGACTCCAAACACCTTGCATACTTACAGGCCACTAGCAAAGTTTCACGCGGACCACCATTTCATCTACATCGTTGTGCGTAGGGATGAAAGCAAGGAGGATTTTCATTCGTACTATAAAGTTACTGATGAAGACATGGATAAGATAACCAAGGAATGGTTGGTTGAATTCCTTATACCCATCTAGAAGATAGAGCTCTCCGACCCTAACATCATCAGAAGTACTTTGGTCACTTGAATGGAGTGTGATGGACCGAGCAGTGCTAAGAAAAAGAAGAAGAAGGAAGAAGTGCAGAAGATAAACAACGCATTGGAGGAAACTGCATCTGATTCACCTAAAGGAGGAGGAGGCAACGAAGTAAACCAAGAAGAGGAAGGGGAAGAAGACAAGAAGGAAAATGGTGAAGTGACACCGCCAAAGGATCCCCTAACAGAGGTCTCTGAAGAAACCCTTAGCACGGAAGAAATCTCGAGCCAATAAGCCTCAGCCACAAAATATGCTCATAGTGGATGATGTTGACCTCATCATCGCAATTGTAGAAGATGCTTTAGAGGTTATCTTACAGTGACATGAAGAAAATCAAGAAACGATGTATGACAGAATCGAAGCAGAGGTGAAAGGGGTACAACAAGATCTCTATTAGAGTCGCGCAGTATCTACTGCGCCGTTATCATCAGAAGGTAGAGAATTGGGGGATGAGCCCACCCAATTGCGCAGAATAGAATATGCAACAGAGGATCGACTTCATCGAGTACAGGAAGAAAAGGAACAGGCCACAGAGGCCTTGAAGCAATAAAAGGAGGAAACCCTAGAGAAACTTCAAGTTGTGCAACAAGATAAAGATGACCTCTATGCGAAGTTCGAAGTGGACAAAAAACAAATCCAGAAAGAGAAAGATCAGTTGCTCGCAAAGCAGATTGGAGTTAAAGAGGCAGTGACTAGTGCACTCCGCTTTGTGTCGGGATTAGCCCAGATGGAAGAAGAAACAACTGAGAGACAAGTGGGGAAGCTCACTGAAGCCATTTAGCAGCTTCAAGCAAGAGTAGAAGAGTTAGAACTGTAAGCAGTGTCAAGCACTCTGCAGGAAGTGTGGGATCAAAGAGAAGAAACTACCAGGAGCGCAGTCAAAAGAATCAATGTGTTGGCTTCAGAATGCAAGCAATTAAGTAACTGAAGTGTGCATACCTATGAGTGATTTGCAGAATACCTAGAGTTGAGGATATTGGAGGCATAGCTCCAATAAGTGAAGCAACATGCATCGACAGTGCAAGCACAACTGAAGCAGCTTACGACCGTTGAGAATATGAAGAGATTGCAAGAGAAACACACAGTTCAGTAGTAGGTCACCACCATCCAGAGCCGAGTTATGGAGGTGACCCAGAGACTCCAATCGGTGCAGGATGAAACCTGCACAGTTTTTGAATAAATTTATGGACAAGGATCACAGCTGGAACAGGTAGTCACAACAATAGAGCAGTGCCTGTAGGGGCGTGTTACTGAGCAATTCATCCAGGAGTTTGTCGAGCAGAAGGCCCTGACAAAGCAGCAAGTTGAGGCAGCTCGAGCTAAGCTCGAAGCCTTCGAAGCAGTATTGCCCAGATCAGAGTGACTTGGGATGAGTCACAGGTGAGTGCTGGGGGCATGTTGACCCTCAACCAAGTTTTGGGAGAACCTTGGTCATGTTTGACAATTTTTTGGACTTCGACAGGCTAGTTAAAGACGGAGCACTCAGGAAAAGCGTAGATAGTGGGATCTCTCCCATTTTGTGGGATTTTTGGGTTTTAGGGTTTATGTAATGGGTATGGGATGTCGGCCCATGGGTCTTACCCATGTTTAGGCCCTTTTTGTAACATATAAATAAGTATCTAGGCGATGTAAGGAAAGGCATATGTCTTAGTGGTAATGTTAGCTATGTGCAAGAAGATGTGTTAAGCATGCAGACCTAAGTGCAAGTGTTTTGTAAGTGCTTGGTGCAGACAAATTGTGTACGGCTTTGTGCTTTGATCCAACTCAGGGAAGAAAGATTTGGCAAGGTGTGCGCAAATCTCCTGTCCTATACGGAGTTGGATTGATGGCTTGGTGCATGTAAGAAGATTGGAAGATACTAATAAGAAGAGAAGAAGATTAGTGGACATAGCCCCACACTAGGGTGAACCACGTATATCCTGCGTTGATGTGATTTGTTATTCATGGTGTTTCTATTTGTATTTTCCTCATCTTGATGCATGATAAGTAGATCAATTGATGCTTAGTGATTTATATATGAATGAGTATTAGATCTATTCGGATGTTATGTGCTAACTGTTTAGATGTGCTTAGATCTTGATTAATACTGCGTTGTTTTGTAATAAGGGTTTAATGTGTGATGCGAATAAGGGTTAAAGACTAATGAATGTTAATTGCTAAGTGCTTTGTTAAGTATAGTGATCATAGATATATGTCCCAGCTAGGTTGTAGACACTTGAGTCCTGCAACCCCCTACCTCTACCTCAAGTGAGACTTCATCTACTTCACAGGTGTTGGTGAAAGGGCTAGTAGTTAGGGTTTTGTTGGTGCATTGTTGAAGCATTGAACCCTGAGTTTGCCCTTGTGCCAACAAAAATTAGGCTTTCAATGAATTAAAGAATGAATGAATACTGAATTATCTCAATAAAACTCAAGAGAAGACCTTAGTATGATTTTTCCTTCTATTGTCCTTTTGTTCCGCCTTCTCTTTTTTCCTTTAAGCAATCATAATTATTTGAAGTAGTTAGACTACCTCTTTAGTTAAGTTAACTAAAACTCAACCAAATTTTTAGTTTAAGGGGGAAATTAATAAAATAATAATAAGGGTCTTTAATAAATAATAACTAGTAGGTGGGACCCCTTGTAACTCCTTTTTGTTTCTTTAACAAGCATAAACACAACTAGTTAATCAATCAAACACATCCCTCGTTGTGGCTCCCATTATCACTCTCATGATTTGAAAATTAATATCAATGATATTTGAAACCATATCCAAAAATATAATATCCAACATATCCAAAAAATAGTGTGATGTCCAAAAACTTCATAAGTCGACTATTCTCAACAATCAAAAAACACTCAAAAATGATATTTGCCACTCTAGAAGGCAATTTTCCCCTTGTTGATGTTGTCTTCCTTTGATTTCTATAAATTTTCCTTAGGTTGTGTGGAGCCTTTAGGCCTAATCTCACAGATAACATGAGAGCAATCATCTCTCAAATGCATGCGAGATGAAACGGATTTGGCAGAAGAATTTGAGGGAGAGGAGGGGGAAACATCAGTTTTTCCTTTATCAGGTGCATGGTGGGATTCAGTTTTTAACCTATTGCTTGCATGGGAAGACTGTATTGGTGAGTGTGGGCAGCTTGGAAAATTTGGTTAACCAGTGGAGGAGGAGCAGGTAGAGACAAATTGGGCCAGCCATGATGTTGGGAGTCTGTCAGGTGGACAATCTCTCGCCATCCATCATTTTCAGGGACTTCATGATGTAATGAAAAATGAGGGGGAATTGGGATACCAAGGACATGTGGGAATTGGAAAGGGGGCCTTTCTAGCCTAGTTTGGACCACTCCTTATCCAATCCATTCAAAAAATCTATCTTGGAATAGTTGGCTCAACTCTTGTGAGTCTGCATCGAAATGTATAGAAACCCTTGGCCTTCTAGGGCCCATGTTCTAATTTCATCTTCACCTGTTACCCCAGCCATGGCTACCTCTGCTGAAGAAGCTCATTCTTGTATGCATTAATTATTAGCAACTAGTTTCTTCAACAAATCATACATGACATCTCTTTAAATATGAAACAAAGTTTGGCTCAGCAATACATCAGACTCACGCAATCCAATCCATAAAATCATTTAATACTTGTCAATGAGAAGGGGGTGAATAAGGTTTCTGGGATATATGAGGGATTGTATTGAGAGAAAAAGTGGTAAAATGAAGGGGGGTAGATCATGATTACTTCTCAACAAATCATCAAACAATCAACTGTATTGTAATAACAAAACATATCAACTATAACTCATCCCTGTGCCATCCTTCAACTGTTATAATACCAAGTTTTCATTTAACTATAATTTAATTTTAGGAACAGGGAGTGAATAGTGAATCTGGGAAAGTGAGAGGACTTGTAATGTGCAGAAAAGTGAGAGAATGGCAGGGAAATAACGAATATTGTTCATAAAACAAATCAAGTAATCAATAAGCATAACTCTGTACTCGATACCAAAAATACCAACACCAATTCAATAATTATTGTGTATCAAAATTGTTCATTGTTCAACATTCAAATTCTTCAAACCCTCTCAATTAGAATAGTATGCAATCATACTCATAATCGAAACAACTTTCAACAGTCCTATTAAGAAAATGCTTGGTCTCTAATTTCCTTCCTTTCCTTTTAAGAATTAAAAGAAACACACAAGAACATTGCTCCACTTATATACCATAATCATCGCTATAAAAATATCATACACCATCCATAATTCACAATCAGTGAATTAAAACATATGCACAGGTCCCTTTCCAAATTGAACAGACTTCTAAAACATGCCCGATTTCATACATTTTTCAACATATCAACCAATAAGTTCTTGTAACAGAACCACAATCAACATAATCTGAGCTTCATCATTGTCAATGCAGCCATTCATAATATTCACGATGATTCCATAATAGATACACAGTGAATCATAAAAAAATAAATAGAGTTATCAATTCCATAATTTTCTATGATCCCGATCAGGCCTACTGAAACACACAGTATTCTCCAATTTGCAATTAACACCCTGTTGTAGAACACAGTGATTCAATGTATAACGAAAAAGAGGTAACCCTTTGACTGTATGTTATTACTCATTCACGATCATAAATTTTCAACCTATTCCATCATAGGAAGATGAGATAGGGACTCGAAAAAACATTCCATAACCATTCTACTTGATAACCAATCTTTGGCAACCAAAAAGATGCCCGAGAGGTTGGGGATTTTAAAATTGGTCTTTGTCACAACAAATACAAAGAAGCAATCAACAGTGCACTCAGTGATAAATCACACAGAGAACTGGAGGTCCTCAGAGGCATATCAACCATAGGAAAAGACCCTTTGATACAAGCATAGTACAAAACCACAAGGTTCCTTATAATTCTCGGCCTCGGCAATGGTGCAAAAGTTAGCCACAGAGGAAACAACGATGGGTAGGGTATAAAATGATGCACATAACGCATTTTTCATTTGCATAGGAGGAGAGAATGTCCACTAGATAGTGACAATTACCCATAACACACAGAGGTATAACCTCTGTCTATTTCTTAAGAGCCAAATAATTTGATAACAATGCCAATGAGGATGCATAACCCGATGCATAACTTATATCACCCAACAACCATATAACATATATATTTACATAATGGACACCCTAAGACTGACTTCTGAGATACTTTGATGCCAATACCATGTGAATAATCCCACGACCATGACTCTGGAAAAATACACAGCAACCAAAATGGAAGTCCGAATACGACTGGACATGGTTACCGTCATAAATGTGAGGAAGCAACCAACAAGAATACACAGACCGAAACCCTCCACCATTAAAACACGGCATGAAAATAACCATATTCATTAAAAAATCCACATAGAACCACCATGATTTTAACCAACAGAGCAACCAACGAATGTACAACTCAACCAAAAACTAATTCTTTTACTTTCAAAGCGAACAATTACATAGTCATTCCAGAGAGAAAAACCATGCATTTGCATAGTTGAAATTCTTAGGAAAACACAAACCCAAGCATTAATGAGCCATTTTCCATTCATACACAGAGCGTAATTCATGTATTTGGTGAAAAAGAACCATACCTGTAACCAAGAGTTTAAAAGGGCGCGCTGGCCGATCATTCTTTTCCCAAGCTTGAATTCCAGAGCTTAACCACCAGTAGATCAAAATGCAACAAGAACCATACTAGGGTGACAACCTGATGGTGTGATTATGGAGTGAAGTTCATTTAATGTACATCACTTCCATCTCCTCTTCTATTCAATTCCGAAGTATAAGACAACCAACACTCACCATATCATTTAAACCATGTAATCAATTTCCAAACCATTGAAATCTGCAACCACATTCCTTGCCAAATGCGCCACCCAAAACATTCACGTTAACCCTTGCCAAGTTTTCATGCCATACCATATGCCTTTCAATATTATATGCACCCCAAAATGACTCAAATGAAAATCGCATAGCCACTAACCAACCATTTAATAGTTAGGACTAACACTAACAAGTTTTACATTTCCATTTGCACATAACTTTTAACATAGCATAAACATAGGCCCTTTCTTTTAGGATTTTTTCCATAAGTTTCTTCTCTTTGTTTTGGTTATGTCATTACTAACATATTTCTTGTGTATGTGTATCCAGGTAATAAATCATGGTGACATGATTAAACATAGCAACTGTAAATATATTCCAATCATAACATAAAAATAAATCTTTAAATAGCAGAACATCCCATAAAATGCATCATTCACTTGTTACTATATCCAAAATGAAACCATGACTGCACTGTCAACCATATAGGACCCTGTAAGAAGCATCAAAAAAGAAATAGAAAATGTGTGATATGACAATCTTCGAGCCTTCATTCTACAAGGGGGTCCCACCTACTAGTATTATATTATTAACATAGTTTAAATAATAGGGCTTTAGAAATACTTTGTGGGGTAAATTACTCGTTGTGATTTTAATCGTCAACAAACTGGCTCCATAGGGAGAAATCTGTTTCCAATAGATTAAGAACTTAGAATGTATGGTTTCGCGGACCAAATAACATCAGATCAAGAAGATATAAATCAGAATGATTATGCAACAGGGGGAAGTGAGCGGATTTAATGGAAAAATGACCAGGAATTTGGGAATAAATCATGGAAAGTGTGAAGTATGAGGGGGTTTATCCTTGTATGCATAATCATTCAACCAAAATTTTATCTTGACTTCAAGGAGAAAAAATTTGTGACTTTATCTTTTGAATCTCAAAATGGATGAAGAAATGGAAAGTAGAAGCGAGAAGTAACCAACTATCTCATAAGACAATAGTGAAAGCATATAACAAATTCAATGATGCCTTCACGGGGAACATCATAAAAACCATGTAAGCTTGATTGTTATTGACTAAAAATGCCTTACACGAATGTCGTTGTTGCAGAGTTGATCCAACATTTTATTATTGACCAAAAAATGAAATAAAAAAGAACAAAAGCAAGAAATGTCATAAGAGAAATGAAACTGCAAAATTTAAAACAACAGAAATGGAATGACAGAAATGCAGATAGAAGAAATCAAAACTACTAAGATGAAAGTAGAATATAAAAATATTGTAAAAGAAGAATTGAAATAGCAGAAATGAAAACTATTAAAATGAAAGCATAATTGAACTACTAAAATACAGAACAATCCAAACAACGTTAAACTAATCAAGTTGGTTCCACGTAGTATTTTAAGTGAGAACCATTAGTGTTGTAGGAAAACAATCTCTCTTGTAAATCTTTTAGAATGTAAGACTTTGTACCCAAGATAAAAGCAACCGTGAAAGGACCCAGCCATAATTTTTGAAACTTCAAGACATTTGATCATCTTTTAGAATACATGATTAGATCATCAAGATAGATATGAATAATCTTGTCGATCAAATTGTCAAAAACTATCTGCACAACCCCTTGAAACATGACACTTGAATTGGATAAACCAAAAGGCATACGTTCATAAGAAAAATTTCCCCAATGAGTAATAAAGGTGATTTTATATTTATCTTACCTTTTTACCTTGATTTGATTGTAACCAGAAAAACCGTCAAGTAAGGACATCATCTATGACCCTACAACTTGCTGCAAAATAATTTCCATATTAGGGAGAGGAAAGTGATCTTTTATACCAGCCCAATTCAATGCGCGAAAATATACACATAATCTGATCTGACCAGTTGTTTTCTGAACAAGAACCAAATTGGAAACCCATTTAGAATACTTGACCGGAAAAATGATCCCAACCTTCAATAGTTTTTCCAACTCCTTTTGAATAGTTGCTTCCAGTGCAGGGTTAATGGGTCTTTGTTTTTGCCTAACTGGTTTTATGCCCTTCTTGATAGGAATGGCATGTTGTATAAGATCAGGATCAAAACCACAAAGATCCTCATAAGACCAAGAAAAAACATCTTGAAATTCACCAAGCAGTCTAGTGAACTTCATTTTTTCTTCATCAGAACATTGAGCACATATTTTAACATTCTTTGGAGACTTGGGTCTTCTAATGTTCAAGGAGAGGGTTTCACCCACCTTCCTTTTTGACTCCTCTTCTTTATGTTTTTCTTTGTTTCCTACATCACTCAATGAAAATGAACTTTCTATATGAGTCAAGCCCTTAGGAATCTTGTTATCTTCCATTGATATAATTTCCTTATACTTATAAGGTTCATTTTGAATGAAATCACAGATGCTCTCATCACTAGTGAATACCTTCCATGATTCTATATTCTCAGGAATATGTGGATGATATGGAGATTGAAAAGTACAATTAGGTCTTTGAGGCAGAAGTTGTCGATTAAGAGAGGCTGCAAAAACAACTAATTGATCATCCATTGAGTTCAATTCCCTCTTAACATGATTAAGGTTGAAAGATAGTAGTTTCGAGATAAGAGCCCAAATAGTTTGGGTGTATCATTTCATCAACTTGTTTCTAGGGGAATATATCTTACGTACAAGGTTCACAACAAGCTTAGAATCCCCAAAAATTGTAAGGTGACCACAACCCACATTATAGGCATTTTTAATGCCTAATATTAAATATTTGAATTCAGTGACATTGTTTGTGGAAGATAAATCTAACCTATAAGAAAAGTTGTGAATTTTCCCCATAGGATAGTACAAGATAATGCCAGCTTTGTTTCCTTCATTAGATCATGAACCATCAAAGTGCATATGCTACATACCATCATCTAAGTCGATTTTTTCCAAGGGAGTGTTGTCCTCCTTAGCAAAGATGGAATAAACCCCTAGGTCCTCTTCAACATAATTCACATTAGGCTATGGAACACTTTCTATGTAAGGTGAAATCCTTCCCTTTATAAGGACTATGATGTTTTTACCATTCCAATGAATGGATAAGTGTGTCCTGTCGAGTGAGAGGTATCCACCTGTCAAAGCTTGCCAATATCTTCCTAGGATGATTGAATACTTGCTTACTGGCATATCAATTACTTGAATATTAAGGGTTGTCCTTATTTCAGGGTGCACGCAAAAAACCAAGGTAACATCCTTGATTTCACCTATGGTCTTCTATTGTATAATATTATAAGAGAGCATGCTTCTGGCATTTTCATTTGTACAAGACAAGCCTAGCTCTTCCATAATAGTCTTCAACATTACACTTGGGCCTGAACCATCTTCAATGAGGCAAGAATGGGAACTATTATCCATAATCTTTATAGAAATGTAAAAAGGGGGACTTTTTATATGGTATCTAAAGTTATGTACACCTACTTTATTTATAGACGAATCCTCTTCATCTACCTCTTCAAAGAGGTTGTCTACAATAGAATATTTTCCTTCCATGAATTGTTTTAGATGATTTTGTTGTTCAGGGATGGAAACCATGTCCAGAAGGGTTGCATCTGCTTTTATGTTGGCCAACTAATTTAGAATATTCTACTTGGAAGATGGGAAAGGAGAGATCGTTCCTTGACTGTCAAGAGCCTTAGGACCTTGAATAGTAGCAGTTGGTGAGAATGATATTGGGCTAGAAGAATTGCGGGGAGGATCATATTTGATTTTGGGAGCATAGGATTTATTCCTAGTATTGATGATCATGACATATTCTGGCTCTACAAATTCTAGGACAGTGATGGTAGTTTCAGGTATTTTACTAAATATTTTATCTATGGCAGTCTTCTTTACCTCACATGTAGTTTCCTTTTGATGTTCCTCACAAAATTTACACCAACTACGAGGCATGATAGCTTTAGGCTGAAAATTAACTTCATTTGGATTTATAAATGGGGGTGCAGAAGAGGATGAAGCTCCAGGGGTAAGAGGGGAGACATTTCCCTTTCTCTCAATCGCTATCATATGATTGTTCATGTCTTGTACAAGTTGTAAGAGGGTGGACATGCCTATCTGTTTAACTGGTTCTCCCTGAGGAAGAACTGTTCTTTCAAGTTGTTCTTCATACTCTAAAAAAGTATGCAGAGTGGAACCGAGGTTATCAATGGCCTTTTCCTCAAGCCTATGACAGTAGGGGGAAGGTAATGCATTATAATAATGCATGAAAGTGGCTTAGTTATGAGGTCGAATGATTTTAGGGATTTGATTGTATAATTGTTGTAATGCAAGTTGAAGGACTTGATGGTCTCACCATCCTTATAATAGATGTTATTGTATTCTCGTAACTACTCGGTTGGGATTTTGGATTTCCCATAGGTGGATTTGATCCAATAGACTAACTCCTCCCAAGTAGTTTAAATCTTAGGAGGGAGGTCGAAGAAACTAGTCGTGGCCTTCCCTTCAATGGAATTGACAAATAAGAGCATACAAGAATCATTGTCATTGGCTCCTATGTTATGACAAGCATTAGAAAATGCCACCAAGTGTTCATTCATAGTGATAGTGTTATTCCCTGAAAACCTAGGGAGATTCTCTTCAAATTTAGGAAGTGGACGAGTAGCAGGTGCTAGGT
>JASDQU011178517.1:11796-23950 GCA_032191745.1 Picea mariana
TTATGTAATAAAAATATATATTTAATTTATGTAACACTAATAAGTTCATAGCTATTATATTATATCATAGTTCTATCCCTCAAGGTGCATAAATCTGTGGACAATCGTTTGCATGAAATATCATACATGTGTATGGAAGTACATTGGTTGTGTCCATTTCATTATAATGGAAAAAATAGACTATGAATATGCACTCAGTTATGTTGGGTATGTGTTATGTTCTTTACAAAATTGATCCTATGTATTGTACACTGATATGGGAGAAGGGGGGGAGGGCCTGTAGTCCTTGGAAAAAAAATGGCATTTTTTTGCGTTCGATTTTGGCAGTTTTTTGGCACATGGTTTTCACCGATGGTTTTCTAATTCCAATTAAGGAATTAGGGTTGTTGACTAATTTGGGTCAATGGATTAGGGGTTTGGATGCCACGAGATCCTATGTATATAGTGTACTGTAAACAATGAAGAAAGATGATTAATAAAGAAAAATAGAAGTGCGGCTTTAAACAAGTTGTTGGTTTTCTCGGTTTTGGGTTTCCAAGGTAAAATCTCTGTGTAATCTTTGTATGTGTGTGTGTCATTGTATATTTTCTGTTTTTATTAAGAATCTATTTGCAGTAATTAATTGTACAAAGTAAAAATCTACATTTGGTATCAGAGTTTTTATTGGCTTCAAGGGGGCATCTTTGTGGCTAATGGTTTGGCTCGGGTCTATGATAAACCTTGTTACAATGGGAGATCTGCAGTATTGATTCTTTAGGTGAAAATAAAGGGCGAGAAGTTCAAAAATAGAGATAAAAAAATTTAATGGGAAAATTTTTGAGTTGTGGAAGCTCAAGATGGAAGATCTATTGGTGGACAAAGATTTGTGGATCATTGTGGATCCAGGTACTGCACCTACAGGAACGTTAACATAAGACTAGGAAAAATTGGATCGAAAGGCGAAGAGCACAATCTGGTTGTGTCTCTCATATTTAGTATTACTAAATGTCTCAGGGGAAGCTACATCAAAGGAATTATGGGATAATTTAAGGGCTTTGTATCAGTCAAAGTCCCTGGTAAACAAAAGGTTCCTATGGAATAAGTTGTATAACCTGAGGATGAAAGATGGGGACTAGGTGAGAGAGAATTTGAATTCATTCAATAATGTGGTAAGTCAACTATTATATGTTTATATTAAGAATTTTGATGAAGATAAGTGTATAATTTTATTGTGCTCTTTACCAAACTCATGGGATAGTTGGTTGTGGCCATAGGTATTAATACAACTACTTTAAGTTTCGATGATGTTGTCTCATCCTTTTTGTTGGAGGAGATGAAATGGAATAACATGGAAGGACAGAGAAAAGATGCATTATTCGCAAGAGGATGCCCCCATGAAAGAAACAGATCTAAGTCTTCAAGTGGGAGATCTAAATCAAAGGGAAGAATTGAATCTCTGGGAAAATTTGTAAAGGTATGTTGGAGATGTGGAAAAGAAGGGCACTATGAGAAGCAATGTAGATCCAAAAGTGTTGAGAGAGGGAAGGGATATGAACATGATCCTTCTAAAGAAGAAAAAACCTTTGTGGAAGTTCAAGGAGGGGAAGTGTACTAGCTTCTTCAAGAACACATGTAAATCATGAGGCATGGTTGGTTGACTCAGGTGCATCCTTTCATATGACTCATCACAGGGAGTGGTTTTGAAAATATGAAATGTATGATGGAAGTGATGTTTTCCTAGGTGATGACTTGACGGCCAAAATCATATGACGAGGAAAATTCAAGTTGAATCTCATGGATGGAAGTATTAGAACACTCCCCGGTGTTATGCACATACTAGGATTGGCTAGAAATTTGTTTTTTGTTAGCAAAATTGACAATGCAAGGGTAAAAATAATGTTTGAGAAAGAAACATGCATGATGGTTTGAGGAGCAATGGTGTTGCTAAAGGGAGTTCATTTTGGAAATCGATATAAGCTGCAAGGAAGCACTATTAGTGATGGGTGCAATAGTTTCGTTGTTCCCAAGATTGGAGTTAAAGAAGAAAAAACTTCTACAATCTCTGGAGAAAATACTATGTTGTGGCATCGAAGACTAGGGCATATTGGAGAGAAAGGCCTTCAAGTAATACATGGTAAAGGTATAGTTGAAGGTATTTCTAGCTCCTCTGTGGATTTTGACTTATGTGAACATTGCATATATGGGAATCAAAATCGGGTAAGATTCCCCTTTGGTGCAACGAGGGCAAAGATAATTTTACAGTTGGTGCCCAATGATGTGTTTGGACCTGTGTCGGTTCTATCATTGGAAAATTTTGTGTAATATGTCTAATTTATAGATGAATTCTCGAGAAATACATGGATATATTTCCTCATGAATAAATTTGAAGTCTTTGAAAGGTTTAAAGAGCTTAAGGCTCTTGTGGAGAATCAAATAGAGAAAAGAATTAAGGTGTTGAGGACGAATAATGGTGGAGAGTTTTGCATAAACGAATTTGAATATTTCTGTAAGAAGTGCGGTATAGAAAGGAATAATACTACTCCATATACACCTCAGCAGAATGGAGTTGTAGAAAGGATGAACATGACGTTGATGGAAAAAGCAAGGTGCATGCTCAATGGTGTCGGGTTAGGACAAGAGTTTTGGGAAGAGACAATGAGTATTGCATGTTACATGGTCAATTGATCACCCTCATCAGCACTGGATGACAAGAATCCACACGAGGTATGGACTGGTAGGAAACCCTATCTCACACATCTCAGGGTATTTGGTTGTGATGCCTATGTTCATGTTCCAAAGGAAAACATGAGTAAGATAGATAAAAATTTTGAAAAGCGTATCTTTATTGGTTATAAAGATGGTCTGAAAGGTTATAAGCTTTGGAATATAGAAACTAAAAAGGTAGTGTAGAGTTGAGAAGTGGTATTTAGAGAAAAAAAATATGTTGTCAAATAAGAAGTCCTACCAAAGGAGGAAGAACCACTGACAACAGAGCTTGAATTGAAGGATAATGAATCGGACTCTACAAAAGAACATGAATCAAAAGAAGAAGATCCTCATACTCCATTATTGAGGAGATCGGTTCAGGAAAGAAGGCAACTAGAAAGTTATACTCCACCTGATTTTCGTTCATTTTTTTCTTTTTCGATTACTGATGATGATCCTAGAATTGTTAGGGAAAAAATGGATTTAAATGATGGAAAACTGTGGAAAAAGACCATGGTTGAAGAAATGGTATCCTTAGACAAGAATGAGGCTTGGGATCTAGTGGAGTTTTCTACTCAAAGAAATGGTATCCTTGGACAAGAATGAGGCTTGGGATCTAGTGGAGTTTCCTACTCGAAGAAATCTCATTGGCAGAAAATGGGTATTTAAGAAGAAGTTGAATGCAGAAGGAAAAGTGGAGAAATACAAAGCTTGGTTAGTAGAAAAAGGTTATTACTAGGTAGAGGGAATTGACTTTGGTGAGATTTTTTCTCCTGCTGCCAAGTTACCTTAAATTATATTTATTTTATCTGTTATTGATGCTTTTTATTTTCAAGTAGAATGGATAGATGTGAAGACAACATTCCTACATGGGGATCTGGAAGAAAAAATCTACATGAAGCGGCCAGAAGGCTTTGATGTGAAGGGAAAGAAAGAGATGGTATGCAAGCTGAAAAAGTCCATGCATGGGTTAAAGAAATCACCAAGGATGTGATATCCAAAATTTTACACTTATATGTTGGGACTTGGTTTCACAACGAGCAAAAGAAACAAAAGCAGATCATTGTGTGTATTTCAAATTAATCAATGGTCATCTTATTTATTTGGACTTGTATGTGGATGATATGTTGTTGATAGGAAACAACAAGGAGATTATCTAGGATGTGAAAAATAAGTTGTACTCTAAGTTTGACATGAAGGATCTTGGTGCTGCAAATTTCATTTTAGGAATGAAAATTAGAAGAGATAGTACAAACATGAAACTTTGGTTAAATCATNGAATCTTGTTTCATATGCGAGTGTGACTGGTAGTGTGATGTATGCAATGGTATGTACTAGACTGTACATTGCACATGTAGTGGGATTTTTGAGAAGGTATATGTCAAAACCAGGGAAGGAGAATTGCACAACAGTAAAGACAGTTTTCAGGTATTTGCGTGGAACTTCTAGTTATGGATTGTGATACCAAAGAAGACCAAGATTGGATAGAGTGTTGTACATACATGGGTTTGTTGGTGCAGACTAGGTTGAAGAAATAGATTGAAAAAGATCTACAAGCGGGTATATGTTTAATCTGTTTGGAAGAGCAACCAGTTGGATGAGAAAAAGATAGGTTGTAGTGGCACTCTCAACTACAGACATTGAATACATGGAAATCATTCATGCGAGCAAGGAATAAGTATGGTTACAAATATTGTGTAGGTATTGGGTTGGTACAACAAGCTGTAAGGATAGATTGTGATAGTCAGAGTGCAATCTTCCTGGTGAAGAACCCGACTTATCATTCAAAGACAAAGCATATTGATGTTCAGTATCACTTTGTGAGAGACATGGTTGAAGAAAAGAGGGTGGACACTTTGGAGAATTTTGCATATTTATTATTAAAATCTATGATGATTGAAAAGTTATCTTGGTGTAGAGGATGTATGGGCATTTTTTCCCTAGATTGTTGACTATGTGATCTTGTAACCCCCTATATGCAAAGAAAACACAAGTGGGAGAATGTTGGGTGTGTGTTCTATTCTTTGCAAAATTGATCCTATGTAATGTACACTGATATGGGAGCAAGGGAGGGTTGGGGGGGGGTTGTAGGGGGGTGCCCCTAAAAAAAAATTGATGTTTTTTTGCGTCTGTTTTTTGTGTTTTTTCAGCACATGGTTTTTT
Source organism: Picea mariana (assembly GCA_032191745.1). Classification (NCBI taxonomy): domain Eukaryota; kingdom Viridiplantae; phylum Streptophyta; class Pinopsida; order Pinales; family Pinaceae; genus Picea; species Picea mariana. The sequence continues at coordinate 16,645 of JASDQU011178517.1, forward strand.
CCAATGGTTTTTTAGTTCCAGTTAAGGAATTATGGTTGTTGATAATCCAGATCAATAGATTAGGGGTTTGGATGCCACAAAATCCTTTGCATATATTGTATTGTAAAAAATGAATAAAGATGATCAGTAAATAAGATTACAGGTGCGACTCTAAACATGTTACTGGTTTTCCCACTTTTGGGTTTCCAGGGTAAAATCTTTGTGTGATGTGTGTGTGTGCCATTGTATTTTTTTTTATTTATTAAGAATCTATTTGCAATAATTAATTGTACAAGTTTAAAATCTACAAGTTCCTTCGGGACTTCATATTTTGCCAGGGAAAAGAAAACCTCACTACTGTTTATCCCCAGAAACAATTTCCAGACTTCTTGTATCATCTCTCTCTTTTACTCTTCTTTGTCTTCTCTATATATTATGTGTGTCCCAAAAGGAAATCTCATCAACCCATATGTGATGCATGTTCTATGTATGGACTGTCATGACTAGATTGTTGTAAAACTGACTTCATTTTTTTATTTCAAATCAAATTAGAGGTTTGAGGTATCTATCTTATCATGTAGTGTAAGTGGATGCAAAAAATGGGCCGACTACACGCTACTATTTTAAAATATAAAGTTCAGTCATGCAAACAAGGATTCAAGTGCCTAAATGAAGTTCCCTCAACTAATTTGTATCACACCCATTTCTACACAGACTCGCCTAAAGGAAGTTGTAAACAAGGATTCATTTGCTACAATTGCAATCCCAACTATTGAATAATGAAATCAATTATCTCAAAAGTCAACAGTCAATGAAGTGTTCTATTCTAGTTTTTGTTCAGAACAACCCTCTCTATAATGATGATGATGATGATGATCGACAGTTAGTGAAGGATAAACTCAACAAGACAACTCTAGATGAATATGAAGATGAAGATGAAGGTGTTCAAGTTCAACATAATCAGGTTGAAAACACTCTTTCGAAGCCCATCATCATACCATAGGAAAAAATCAGCAAAAATAAGCACAGAACAAGACTTGGATATGAAAAGGAAGTTACCTTTCGTATTCCCAATTACTCCTGACCAATCCAGTTCCAGAGTGTTGGTTTCCTTCAAGAAGTCTAAAATTCATATGTTCTAGTTCAAATCAAAATGCAAAGTGCCAACATTGCAATCGAGTTAGTCACATGAAGAATCAGTGTTTTGATCTCCATTGTAAAATCCTTGATCCATAACCCTTGGTAATTGTACATATAGGTTGGTGAGATGATTGGTGCCAAGTGTAAACATATGAGAATTTAGGCTGGTGAGTCATTAGCATTAAGTTTTGATGTTGTGCACATCAGAGTAGTGCGTGGAGATGGGTTATCAAAGACAGGGTGTGCAAATTTTATGTGTTGCGCGCACCTGGGTAAGTGTGCACATTGCACTATGTTGCACGCACTTGAGTTAGTGTGCGGGAATGAATGGATATGTATGGAGGCCAGAGATCTTGTGTGATTATGAGGTTGGTGAGCCTAGATGCAGATAGGCCAACATTCCTATCCATTTAATTATAATCATGATTATTAATATAATATCGTTGCACGCTGAGTGACTCAGACAGAAAAGAGATGGGGGGCCTGCTCTACCGAAAAAAGGGAAAAGGGGGTGAGTCATAAGTCTTGGGGAAAAAGTGTAATGTGGATATGTTTTTATCCTAAGTTCTCGAGGGTAATGAATGGGTTACCAAGTGGCTTAAAGCTACTTTTGAAGGTGACAAGTGTTAAGTAAAAGGTTGGTGATACATTAGCATTAAGTTTTGATGTTCAACACATTAGAGTAGTGCGTGGAGATGGGTTATCAAAGACAGGGTGTGCACATTTTATGTGTTGTGCACACCTGGATAAGTGCGCACATTGCACTATGTTGCGTAGACTTGGGTTAGTGTGCAGGAATGAATGGATATGTATGGAGGTCGAAGAGCCTGTGTGATTATGAGGCTGGTGATCCTGGACAAAGATACGCCAACATGAATATCCATGTAAATATAATCATGATTATTAATATAATATTTCATCGTTGTGCACTGACTAACTCAGATAGAAAAGATATGGGGGGCCTACTCCATCGAAAAAGGGAAAAGAGGGTGAGTCATAATTCTTGGGGAAAAAGTGAAATGTGGATATGTTTTTATCCTAAGTTCCTAAGGGTAAGGAATGGGTTACCAAGTGGATTAAAGCTACTTTTGAAGGTGACAAGTGTCAAGTAGAAGGATAGTGAGTCGTTAGCATTAAGTTTTGATGTTGCACACATCAAAGTAGTGCATGGAGATGGGTTATCAAAGACAGGGTGTGCACATTTTATGTGTTGCATGCACCTGGGTAAGTGCGCACATTGCGCGCACTTGGGTTTGTGCGCAGGAATGGATGCATATGTATGGAGGTCGGAGAGCCTGTGTGATTATGAGGATGGTGAGCTTGGATGCAGATAGGCCAACATGCCTATCCATGTAATTATAATCATGATTATTAATATAATATTGCATCGATGTGTGCTGACTGACTTAGACGGACACGAGATGGGGGTCCTACTCCACCAAAAAAGGGAAAAGGGGGTGAGTTGTAAGTCTTGGGGAAAAAGTGTAATGCAGATATGTTTTTATCCTCAGTTCACGAGGGTAGGGAACAAATTACCAAGTGGCTTAAGGCTACTTTTGAAGGTGACAAGTGTCAAGTAGAAGGCATGCAATATATATTTTTGGCCTTAGTGTATTTTGGGTTATTATTTATTTATTATGATTATTTTTTCATGTTGCAATCTCTAGTGGCAGAAGGGGGTCGAACTGTATGGAAAGATTGATTATTACATTATCTGTTCAGAGAAGCTTGTAGGGGGTTGTGGGCTATAATTAGAGTCATTGTTGAGGATACAGGTTTACAGACTGTAATCAATCTCCCTAGGTGAGAGATTTGGTGTTGTGAAGTGGTTGTCAGACCCATGAGAATACTCTCTAGGTGAGAGTATTAATGAGAGTGGTTCCCTGGTGCATTGAGCATTAGTCACAGGGCTCAGAGACTTCATGTCTGGCCTGTTGTTGGTAACCCTGGGAAGGGAAGTGGGGGAAACCAAAGGACTTTTGAGCAGAGAAGGGGCATACTTCTTTGGGTTTGATAGGTGCATAGGGAATGAGGGATTGTGAGCTAGTTGTAGCAACGAGAACTTATGACTGAGCAATTTTGTTGAGTTCCAGACCTTAGATTGTCATTGGGAACCCTTTTTCCCTAGTGGAGTGGAGCCCCAGCTCGGGGGTGACTTGTTGCTGAAAGATTATGAGAAACAATGTCTATGGCTAGGAGGAACGTTTGAGTCAAGGCTGTAGTTGGTGACTTTCTTAAAAGATAAGTGTTCTTTATGTACTTTTCTTATTTATTATGTTATTTCTTGTCTATGTTCGACATGGGTTAGTTCTTGTATGTTGTTGCATATAATTATCTATTGTTATTCTATTTAATTTTTCTTGTACATGTAAATATAGTGTTTATAGCCTATATTTGTAGTTGTGCATAAGTATGTCAGTTGATGGTGGCTTCTCTTGTTAAATTAAACTTGTGATTTTTGGTTGAGTCATCATGGAAGAGGATTGAGTGGTTGGTGCGTAGGATTGTAGCCTATGTGCACCAAGAGGTTGGAATTTGTGTGTGTGTTGGAGAAATAGACCCCGCGCATAGTGAAAATAGAAGTGGCACATGAAACCTAAATGGATGCACATGTTGATTGATCAGTATGTTGGTGTGCACAATTATGTGAGTTATTTATGATGCTTAAAGTTGTGTTGAAAAGAGAATGTTGCTTATATTGTTATAAGTTTTGTGGCACAACTCAAGCTTGGATTGAACATGTTACTTCAACTGATACTGCATGGACTTGTGTTCGAGTAGAACCTGCGCAGTGAAACTTAAGAATAAAAATGATTAGTAGTATGTTGGGAATGTTATATTTTGGTTGACTTAGAGATATAGAAGTTGAGGTTGTGTGACGTGGCCTAGCCTGGGGTGGCTGGGTACGCTACAAATTGGTATCAAAGCATGTGTAAGGTGGTAACGGGACTAAGCGAGAGAGTGGGTATGTTACAAATTGATATCAGAGCCATTGGTTCAACATTGGACTTGTATGGACTAGAGACTAGCATGAATAGATGTGTGCGCTAAGAATTGGTGATGCGCAGTGCAGAGTTGGTTTGTGTGGAAAACCATTGGTGGGTGGTATAGAGTTGTGATGCTCACAAGGAATAGTGATGCATGGGTGTGCACACTAGAATTTGGAATGATAAAATCATCCTAGAAAACGAAGGGAAGGATTTTGACAAAATGGCTCAAATTTTTCATGCAGTTGTTACATGAAATCATCTAACAAATCTTAATTACCTGCACATTTTACAGAATTTTCAGCAAATAGGGTAGGGCAGTGTCAGTGCAGGAGGTTGAAATCATGGAAGATGCACGAAGGACTTATATTCATGATGATGAATTTGGAGATATGTATGTTGGTTTGGGTGTTGATGGTACAAAATCCAAGTTGGAGCGCATGAAATTCGTAGAAACTGCAAAAGTATTGCAGAAAGATGTCCATAGTTATAAGGATGATAATGAAAGGCTTATGAGATCCAAGGAGAAACAAGATGACTTCAATGTAAAATTGATGAAAATATTGGACATAATAGAAAATAATATAGATAAAGAGACAAATTCAAGTAGATCAAGAAGTCGCAAGTCTCATGATGGGAAAAGAAGAGAAGAAAGAAGTGTTGGTAAGCAATCTTTCAAGAAAGTGCACAGTAGTTCCAGTATATCTTCTGTTAGAAAGAATAAGAGAAGGACTGGAGTGGATTAGTTATAGGGAGAAATGAATAAGATCAAGCCTCCTACCTTTGATGGTGAGCACAAAAAGAACGAATATGTGGAGACCTGGTTGCTATGTATGAGGAAGTATTTCCAGCTGCATAACTATTTTTCGTAGGAAGAAGGAAGAATTTCCATCTATCAGTTAAAAGGAAAGGCATCGATGTGGTGGGATTAATATGTGTAAGTGAAACATATTGATGAGAATAAAATGACTTGGAGGGAGTTCAAGAGGTATTTCCAAAAGAAATATTTAACCAAGTGGTACTATGATAGGAAGATGAAGGATTTCTTCTAACTCAAGCTTGGGAGCATGACAATTGACGAGTATGAAATAAGATTTGTAGAACTGTTGAATTATGTGTCTTTTATCAAGAATGAACATGTGTATATTCAAAGATATTTGAGTGGGTTTCCCTCATTTATCAGTGAAAAGATACAATATGATGACCCCAAGATGTTGGAAGAAACCATAAGGCGTGTTAAGTGTCTTTATGAGCAGCAAAGGGGAAGACAAACTTTCCAAAAGGATTGGGAAGATAAGATGAAAATAAAGGTGGAATAGAGGAAGAAGGGAGTTAAGCCATTGCTTTTTAAAAATACTGCACAAGGACAGACGACTCTCCAACAGCCCAGAATGTCAGAAACAGTGAGAAAAAATTCATGGCAACAACCTATGTAGTGTTGGGGTTGTGGCAGAAATCATATGCACAGAGATTTTTCTCAAAGAGGTGATAAAGAAAACACTGTGCACATTGTACAACAAGTTGCGACAGTTGAGGACATGGGAAAAAAATGTACCAAGGATTTATGCCATGCTAGATAAAAACCAAGTTGATTTTTGGTCGCAAATGATCGAGGTAGAAGGTAAGATTAGTGACCAACCCATTGCTATTTTAATTAACTCTGGGGATAGTCATAATTATCTAGATCCTAAGATGGTGGAGAGATTCCGTCTGTCGAGAAGTAAGCTTGGAAAACCTTGGTTTGTGCAGTTAGCTACAGGAGAAAAAAGGAAAATCAATGAGATGGTTAAGGCATTTCCCATGGAAATGAATGAACTATGCACTATAGATGATTTGAATATTATACCTTTGGGATCGTATGATTGCCTCATTGATATGGATTGGTTGGATGAGCACCATGATGTCCTAGATTTTTACAATCAGGAATTCACTTTCCTGGATGAGCAAGGAAACTTGAGATCAGTTCAAGGAATTCCAAGAGTTGTGACTATTAGGGAAATTTCAACATTGCAGTTGAAGAAACGTTATAGGAAGGGATGTCAAGTATTTGCCTCGCACATGGAAGAGGAACCTAAAGATAAAGTTCCAAGTGTGGAAGACTATGTAGTAATGATAGAGTATGTGGATGATATAATATGAGGATGTCTTTAAAGAGATACAAGGTTTTCCTTTGAAAAGAGATATTGACTTCTCTATAAATCCGATGCCAGGAGAAACACCTAAATGTAAGACTCCTTACAGGATGAGTACGCCAAAACTGAAGGAGTTGTAGATGCAACTTGAAGAGATTTTGAAGAAGGTGTATATACACCCAAGTGTGTCTCCTTGGGGTGTGCCATTTGTGTTCATGAAGAAGAAGGATGGTACATTGAAACTTTGTATCAATTTCAGACAGTTGAACAAGGTAACAGTGAAGAACAAGTATCATTTGCCAAGGATAGATGACCTGTTTGACCATCTCAGAGGTGCACGAATATTTTCCAAGATAGATCTCAAATCTGGATATCACCAAGTTAGAATAAAAGAGGAGACATCAGCAAAAATGACTTCAAAACAAGGTATGGTCATCATGAGTTCACAATGGTGCCTTTTGGGTTGTCGAATGCACCAGTTGTCTTCATGTGTTTGATGAATGTAGTTTTTAGAGAGTATTTAGATAAGTTTATCATTGTGTTTCTGAATGACATTCTTATTTACTCAAAGTCCGAAGAAGAACATGAGAAACACTTGAGGATGGTGTTGCAAGTTTTGAGGGAGCAACAACTTTATGCAAAACTGAGCAAGTGTTCATTTTATCAGAGGCAGTTTCATTATTTGGTCCATACTATTTCAGAAGAAGGAATAGTTGTGGACCCAATGAAGATAAAATCTATTGAATAATGATCGACGCTAAGAAATATCGCAGAAGTGAGATCTTTTATGGGACTAGCAGGGTACTACAGAAGGTTTATTGAAGGATTCTCGCAGATTGCGCATCCAATCACATATTTAAAAAGAAAGGTGTGTGATTTTAGTGGAATTTGGATTACACAATGAGTTTTCAACAATTGAAGAACTTGTTAACAAGTGCACCAATTTTGAGAATTGTTGATCTTGATGCAGACTTTATTGTGTGCACGAATGCATGCATGCAAGGAAGGACTAGGTGGAGTCCTGAGCTAGAATGGACATGTGGTATGCTATGAATCAAGAAAATTGAA
>JASDQU011178519.1:0-16425 GCA_032191745.1 Picea mariana
CAGGTGGGGGGGGGGGGCACTATTCTATACCTCATTGAGTCTCATTTATTTAAAATGTCAATGGGGTTTGGAAGAGGAACAAACAATTTTGCTGAACTAATATTTTTTGAGCTTGTGCTTCTCTTTGCTTTGGAAACGGGGGTGAAACCTTTACAAGTTTTTGATGATTCAATGATAGTTCTTAATTGGGAAAGGAAATCACAGAAATGCCATAATTTGCAGCTCCTTTCTCTTATTGAAGAATTTCACATGATTATGGATTTTTATGATATGGTTTGTGTTCGGCATGTATATGGGGAAATTAACATAGAAGCAAATTATCTATCTAAGGCGGGCCTTCGATTGGATAAGGGAAACTGGAAAATTAATGAAGTCAACTTGGAAGGCATTTTTGAATTTTTTCATAGACCTTTTATGAATGAAGAGCCTCCACATACTTATTTTTTTCTCCACAAAGGTTTTATAGAGGTGCTACTTTTTGGATTTCTCTGGAAAAAATGTGCAATTATCACTTTAAGACAACAATCTTTGGCTTATATTTTTTTGCAGAATTATGAGCTTTCATTTTTCTCTTATCCTTTGAATATATTGTATCATTTTAATTGTATTAGTTTTGGCCATGGACAGTAGTCCATTTTCTTTTGGGATGATGTGCTTTGCACTTTTGTATGTAATCCCACTTTTTGAAGCTACATGCTACACTGAAAACATGGTCACTCTATGTTTATACATAATGTAAAATTCTTTTCTCTTCAGATGAAATAAAATTTATGGTTTTTTCTGAGGAAAAAAAATAAAAATTTCCAAATATTTTATGGTTGGTGTTTTGAGAATTAATAATATTTGTTAATGTTTCCACACTTTAATATAAGTATGAATCCTTAAATTTTTCCCACTCTTCAACCAAATTTGTGATTTTCAAAGAGGAAACACATGTTCTTGGTAGGAAACACATGTTCTTGGTAGTTGGATCCACTCAAATTATATATTAAACCTTACAAAAGGAAAATATTGGACAAGTTACAATATAACTCATAAAATTTATATTGATGTGAACATTAATATACATTAGTATGAACAATTTTATCTACAAAACTATGTAAAACATTAACATTTGTTTTAATAAAATTTAAACAATTTTAATTTAACCTTCATTTTTTATCATCTTTTCTTACAAAGATATATTTAATACCATTTAAAAATTAAGGGAAAATAATTTTTTTATATTATTTTTTCTTGTAAAGAAATTATAATTAATAGCATTAAAAAGGATAAATAAATTTTCATATTATATTTTCTTTCAAGGATATGTTTAATATCTTCAAGAAAACATGTCCCCTCAGCAAGAAGTGTTAATGCAATCATGGATAGTATTCCATGTCATGTATAGGACTAAGGTTAAATAGTACTCCCACATGATCTCATTGGAGATTGCCTAGGTGATAACCACAAGGGACATTGGCTTTGTTGTGGATATTATCTAGGTTAAAACTACCTTTTGGTCTCAAAGTAAGACCTAAAACTATGTCTAATTGAATAATAACTTATCTTCCTCGGACATAAGAAAATAGGTTAACAACTAAAGACCCAGAGGCATCTGGCAAGAGTGAAAGTCTACAACGTTATGGATCACTAACGGGTCATTTCAAGTGGCATAACTTTTCTTGAATAATGGTGATGAGTCCACCCACATGCTAGATAATAGCCAATAATAATTGTCCTTACTACTAGTTGAAAAATGAGTTATGATAAATTTTACCACCTTCATAAAAGAAACAAAATATGAAAATAAAAAAAGAAAACATTTAAATTATCTTCTTCTAAATTTGTACTTTAAATGGCACGGGTGCATTGGAAAAGGACAACAAAACAACAATATTAATTTAAACAAACAAAAAATAGAAGCCCTAAAATGAAATCCATACATCTTACCATTTTAATGAATTATCGGAAGGAAGGTTGGGCGGGAGAGGTAAAATGAAATGGCTCTAAATGAAATATAATGAGCCTTTCATATTGAATGTGATGTTTGGACGAAGTAAAATAGAGGAGACGAAATCTAGAAAAGGTAGAAAAACAACTTTATCATTCTATTGTAAGCTCTTGGCTCACCAAGGATGTTGTGTGTGCACCTTTGATTGTTGCAATGACTTTTTGGTATTTTCTATGTAGTTTGACATCAAGATTCTAAAAAAACAATCTATAAAAGTTTAGGGTTAATATTGGAGGTTTAAGTAGCAACATGCATACTCATAGAACTTCAAATAGGAAGTAGGTATACTGGAAGAAATGCCTTTTCCTCATCCACTCAAAATAAAATAAAATAATTATTACATTATGGGTGTTAATATTTTTCCATTTTAAAACCCCAAGTGTAACAGTTATTTTCCATCATATACTAAGACATCTTTGTGATAGTACGGTTTTGTCTCTCAACCACTCCATTCTTTTGTGGAGTGTAGAATGGTGAATTGTCTTTTGATTCCATGTTTAGCACAAAATTTATTGAATTCTTTGAACATAATTATGTACCATTGTTAGATCTAAGCGTGGTAATGTGAGACTCCTACTCTTTTTCTACTAATGCTTTTAAATTTTAAAATTCATTAAACACTTCAGATTTCAATTTCAGAAAGTACACCCACATTTTCCTACTATAGTCATTAAGAAACAAAAGGAAATACCTAACACCAGTGATTGATGTCATGTTCATTGGTCCACAAATGTCTAATGGACCCAGCTGAAGGAATCCATGTGCTCTCCAAGATTGTCCTTCATCAAATGGTCCTTGGTGTTACTTCTTTGCATGACAAGCTATATGTACACCCTAAATTTGTTGCTTGATCTTAGGAAGTCCATCTACCAAATTCTCTCAAGCTAATTGAAAGAGGTAGGTCAAGTTAAAATTCCCAGGTCGTTGATGCCAAAGTGTATTTATTTTTTATGCACTCTTAGTTGTCAATACATGCTCCCTAACATGTCCAAGTCAACCAATCTTAACAATTCATGATTCTCCACACCAAGAGAAATAGTTTTATTGGTCTCTTTGTCAATCATGTAGCATTGTGGTTGCTAAAGTTGAAATCTAGTTGAGGGTTTTATTAAGCTCCATGTCTAGCACATACTAAACATTAAGGAAAATCAACATTTTTCCTCGAAAGGAAATTTGCACATTCCCTTTTCCAACTACTATGTATTCTTCACCACCGTTGAATATCACTAAATCCTTGGAGGAACAAACAGTATACTTCGTGAACCAATCCTTCATGTTGGTGAAGTGTCATGATGCACCCGAATTGTTGTATCAAATGAATGACCTAAGTTGATTTGTTGGTTGCTTGGACATGAATGCAAAGAAGGTTGATTCCTTCTCCTCTATATGCTTTGCAACATGAGCCTTCTACTAAGGCTCTCCCTAGTTGGTTTTCTGATCAACAAACCTCTTTTTGTAGAGTTTCTTCATATGGCCCACCTTGCCACTGTGAAGACATGTAATGTTCTTTTAACTCTTGGTTGCATCTTCACAACTTCCTTGATCTTTCTTCTTTTCCCATTTTCCTTTTCCCTTTTCATTGGCTACAAAGGCTTGTTCTGAACCCTCTATTTCACTATTACTACTAAACTATTTCTTCCATATGTCCTCCCGTAAGAGCAATTTCCATAGCTCATCAAACTTCAGGTCAACATTCATAGTGGTGATGTTCAGGGTCTCAATAAAGTGCTTGTAAGCATGTGGTAAGTTTTTCAATGTGATTACCACAATGCCCTTTTCTTCCATTTTTTTACCAATGGCAGACAATTATTCTTTGATATCCTTGATCTTGAGTAAATGCTTATGTAATTATGCGCTCTCATCCATCACGATTGAAAACAACGTATTCTTCAAGAAGAATGTTTTTCCCTTGTTCAAAGTATTATGCAACTCTTTCAACTTAGCAAATATATCCATTCATAGTTTATATAAGTGAATCTTATCTTGAGAATTTGTTTGGATTTCAAACTCTTATATCCAAGTACAATTGTGTTTATAAATGGAGATCATTTTTTTTCCAAGGGATTTTGCATTTGATTGGAATATGGTAATATTCCATTTATTCAATCAGTCATGTCTATTTATTTTACATCTTTATGGTTCTTATTTGCATAATGTTTGGTTCCCTATATAATTGAAATCAAATAAATCGATATTCCTTATTTCTAGGGTGGGTGATGAATTGGGTTTGGTGTAGAGGACGATGGGTGTTATTCAGGTTTTAGTTTTGATTGATCCATTTCATTCTATGATCTACACGAACTGTATATATACTTGGCAATTGGGAAATATTGATTGTTGTCAATTTGGTTGTTTGAGATGACTATGGATTGTGCTTTCATTGCAGGTTTGTTTGATCCTCGGTGAATGTGTTTTACATCATTATTGCATTCCTTGCACTCTAATTAATTATGAATCATAGTAATTTTCTCATGTCGCACTACATGGTTTTATTTTGATCTAGTGAATCTCTTGGATCAAATGCAATCCCATCTTTATTAGGAATCCATGCTCTTGGTATGGCTTGGTAGGTCCGCACATAAAGATTGAATTCCATATCACAGCTAACCTGCTTACAATTTTTCTCATAGTGTTCCTAGTATGAATATCCACTTAGTTAAACAACTAGAATGCTTGCATGAATTTTCGAACTTCAAAAACTCCTCACAAGTGCCAATCATGGTTTGAACAAAGGAAACCTTGGCAAGACTCTTCCTTTATTTGTTTTAGGATCTAGGTTCCCATGTTGAGTGCATATGTTGGCTATCAAGAGCTCATATTGGCTATCAAGAGCTCATATTGATTCAGGGCATATTTTCTAAACCATTTTGTATGCAAAAATGGTGTGATTATGTTGGAAGGGAATCACTTTCTAGCACCTTGCAATCACAATGGGGAACCTTTAGACAGAATCCACTTTCCTATATGTATGGTTAAATATAGTTTCTAGAGTCTAAGACATTGTGTGCTTTGGATATTTAGTGTACTAAGAGAAACAATGTGATTTATTGTTGTATCATAATGTTTTTCCTAATCATCTTGATTTTGCATTAAGTGAGGTTCTCTATAGGTTACAAATCTCAAAAAACCTCAATACTTTCGCTCATTCAAGGATGGTACCCACCATAAACCCTAGAATATTTAGGGCATAAGGCGGATCAACAACAAGGCTCAAATCCATTACAACAATATATTCATTAGAAGCTCAACATATCACTTGTAGGAACTAGGTGGGAAGGATAACAACATTCCTCTCAAGCACCCAAACTAAACCCAATTGAAACTTTGCATGAAGTTTTGTTAGAAACCTTAGTATTGTAAATGATGCCCAACTTACAGACTTTAGTTGCCTTCAACAATCAGTTGTAATAATTTTCTTCAATGTCTTGACTAGATGAGTCTGCTCTTTCTCATTCATAAGTTTATAAGATCAGCATATTTTGTCTACCGGGTGTACCTTATCTTCAATATGCATTCCACTATGATATAATAGTTCACTATGATATACATGTTAGGCTAGTGTAATTGTTTTTTGAAAACAAGGGGCTGCAATTTTTTTCTCTCATTCTGCTCATGTGCATTGTGTATTTACTCTATTCTCTTAGCTTCATTTATTCTTGAACATTATGAGAATTTGATAATTCCATTGATTTTTTCAACTATGTAGGTTTGCTTTTGTCTTTATCGAAAATTTGACAAGAGGCCTTTCTAGAAAAGGAAATTCTTATATCCTTTTTCAGCAAATATGATCAGAAACATTCACTGTGCATCTCAATTTGGTCAGTTGTGTACAAAAACATGAACGCATGTTGTTCATCTCAAATCGTGATTGGTACTGGTGTTTTCCAAAACCAAATAATTCTACATGGGTTGAAAAATTAATATATGTTATACAAAAATTTCTTTGAATGTAGTAGAAGTCATGTGGAAGTATTCTTATTTTAGAGCATAATTCCAGCTACAAGTTTTGAGACTTGCACAATGTGAGAATCATTTTTCATGAAAAACAAAAAGTCGGGAAAGGTAAAAACAAGTGCATCCATTTGTTTAGCCAATAGGCACCTGAAATTACTATTTATAGGTTGTTAGTACACCAAGTATTTTGAACTACCTTGGAAGGAAAAATGATGCATCCCTACTGAGAAGGCAAAACCATTAGGCAGCAGAAGCATAAACAAGAAATAAACCAAGGAAAAAAATCATAGAATTTAACACGGTGATTTATGTGAAAACCCAATATGGGGAAAAAACATGGGTCAATGATAATCGATATTCTTATTATTCAAGGGAGAATTATAATAGCCAACACAGACATACAACCATCATCTCCTCACATACACATTGCACTCCATTGTATTGTGTCTCCACACCTATATGGGTATGCTAGATATATAGGATCTAATAGATAGTTAGACGAACCGATTACAACCCGGTCCACTAGTTACATAATTTTTTCATTGAAGGGTGCATGCATGCATATTCTAAATTTAGTTGATGTGCATGCTAACGCATGGGAAATTAGTTGACACTTTTTCAACAATCTCCACCTTGACAACAATTTACCTGATATATCATGCCCGAATTAATTCATCACATTTTCTGCAATCCAAGAGAATCCAAACACCATTGTAGCTTCTTTAACAAAATTAGTTTCGTAAACATGTCTACAGAATTCACTTTTGTATGGACCTTTTCCAGAGCCACTCCCCATTCATCAACAACATGTCTTACAAAATGGTATTTAATATAAATATGCTTCGTATTACTGTGATAAGATGGATTTCTGTCCAAATGAATAACACTTTGACTATCGCATAATACTTTCACCTTGTCCTGCATCCTTCCAAACTCACCCAGCAAACCTTTTAACCAAAGCAACCATATATTTTTCCTTAGTAATGGAAAAAGCAACTACGTTTTGAAGCTTTGACATCCAACTAATAGGTCCTCTTGCAAGAGTAAAGACATATCCTGAAGTGGATCTCTGTTTTTCCAAGTAACCTACAAAATCTAACTCTACATAACCGTAAACTGAATCAATAGAACCATCATGGGTGATATAATAATTACTTGTACCTATAAGATATTGAATCACCCATTTCACTGCTTCCCAATGTTGTTTACCTGGATTTTACATGTATCTACTGACAACACCAACTGCATGTGAAATATCTGGTCTAGTACTCACCATTGCATACATCAAACTTCTTATTGCATTTGCATATGGTACATGAGACATAATCCTTTTCTTCGTCATTACTAGGAAATAAACATGAATAAATATTGAAATGGGAAGCCAAAGGGATTTGTATGGGTTTCAAGTTACTCATGTTGAATCTCATAAGTATTTTCTCCACATACTTTTGTTGTGATAACCATAGCTTGCCATTTTTCTTGTCTTTGTGTATCTCCATGCCCAAGATTTTTTTTGCTACTCCTAGATCCTTCATATCAAATGCCCTAGCCAAATGAGCCTTTAACCTATTGATTTCGACCATACTTTTGTTTTCCACAAGCATATCGTTAACATATAACACCAAAATAATGAATATGTCATTTTCCAAATTTTTAAAGTAAACACAATGATCATATTCACTTCTTGTAAAATTTAGGCTCACCATGAAGGAATCAAACTTCTTGTACCATTTCCTGGGAGATTGCCTCGGGCCATACAATGACTTCTTGAGTTTGCAAACAAACCTCTTATTGTGATCCTGAACAAACCATTCTAGTTGTTCCATATATATATATATATATATATATATATTCTCATCCAAACCTCCATGTAGAAACGATGTTTTAACATCTATATGCTCTAACTCAAGATCAAGTAAAGAAACTAGTGCTAACACAACACGAACTGAAACAAGCTTCACAACTGGTGAAAATATTTCATGAAAATCAATACCTTCCTTTTGCGAATACCCTTTTTCTACCAATATTTCTTTATACCTTTCAACTTTATCATCAACTCCCTTTTTTAGTTTATAGACCCACTTGCAACCGACAACCTTCATGTCCTTTGGAATTTATACCAGGTCCCATGTTTTATTCGTCTCTAAGGAATCCATTTCTTCTTTCATAGCTTCTTTCCATTTAGCACTTTCAGATACCTTAATTGCTTACTGATAAAAACTAGGTTTTCCATCAATAGAAACCAAAGCCAGGGATGAAACATAATCATCATACCTTGTAGGAGGATTCCTGACCCGTGTAGATATCCTTAGAGATGGTTGAGGTATATCTAAATTTTCCTGGATATTTTCTGCATCTTCATCTTCTTCTTCTGGAACTTCTTCATGCTCCTCCTTTTCTGAAGATGGTTGAGTCTCTAACTGAATTTGTTGAACTTGTGGTACTTGTTATTATCTCACTTCAACATCTACCAGATCTAATTTTGTGAGAGAGGATTCATCAAATACTGCATCTCTGCTTATGATGATTTTGTGGGAAGTAGGATCCCACAATTTGTATCCCTTAAATCCATCACAATAACCAACAAATACATATCTCTTTGATCTAGGATCTAACTTAGAACGTTGATTTTTAGAAATAAGAGAATAAGCATCACAACCAAATATTTTCATATTTGAATAATCACATGAATGACCTATCCATACCTCTTTTGGAATCTTACAGTTTATTGTAGTTGATGGTGACTGATTTATCAGCTAGCATGTTGTAAGAATTGCTTCTCACAATTCTTGTTGCAACTTGGCATCATTGAGCATGCTCCTTGCTCTCTCTAGAAGAGTCTTATTCATGCGTTCAACAACACCATCTTGTTGAGGAGTATAAACTGTGGTCTTAAGTATTTCAATCCCAACTTCCTTACAACAGTTTTCAAATTCCACAGATGTGAACTCACCTCCATTATATGTTCTTAAACACTTGATTGACCTGTCAATGCTCTTTTCAACCAAAGCTATGAATTGCTTAAAAATATTAAATACATCATCTTTTCTTTTAAGTAAATAGACCCAAACCTTTATAGAGTAATCATCTATAAATGTCACAAAATTTGACGATCCTCTAAAATAAATTGTAGGGGATGGTCCCCAAACATCTGAATGAATGTAATCAAGGATACCTTTGCTTATATGTCTTCCTATTTTAAAATTGTTTCTACACTATTTTCCAAAAACACAATACTTGCAGAAATTCAAATTTAGAAATTTTAAGCTTGGAAGTGACTTACAATCAACCAGTACCTTAAGCCCTTTCTCACTCATATGACCCAAATGTTGATGTCATAAATGAATAGTCACTTGCACCTACATATGCTACCACTGCTTGATTTATTTCAATTCTTCCTTCAAGCTGATAAAGGTTCACGATTCTCTTTTCCTTCATGACTACTAAGATAACTTGAGTTGTACACATGTAACCAACAGAATCTAGAACTCCCAAAGATATCAATTTCTTTCTAAGTTCGGGCACATGCCTCACATATGTTAATTTTATTATAGTACCATCATGCATTTTAATCCAGACACTACCAACCCCAACAATTTTACAAGAAAAATCATTTCCCATAAAAAGAACACCATCATCAATAGATTGGTAAGTTGAGAACCAATTTCTATGAAGACACACATGGCTGGATGCACCAGAATATAAAAAACAATGTTGATGTTGATTTGAAACATCACAAGTAGACAATACCTCATCAACCATACCTGAACCAGAAACTAAACTTGTTTCAACTAAATTAGCTTCCTTTGCTTCTTTTGTGGAGTCATCTTTGGATGCATTTTGTCTTTTCCAACAATCCTTCTTGAGATGCCCAGATTTTCCACAAAACTAACATTTTTGTTTACTCTTCTTTCCTTTTGACTTAGACCTTGATGTACCCCTCTGATCTTTCCCTCTTTCTGTAGATCGACCTCTGACCACCATTGTTTCGGTTGTTGAGGTTTCTTTACTGGATCTTCTCCTCATTTCCTCAGACAACAAATCTCCCACAATAGTATCATAATCAATGGCATTTGTTGTGCTAAACCACATAGATGTGTCCAGATGATCCCAAGACTCAGGAAACGAACACATTAGTGTAACTTTCTTGTCCTCGTCTTCGTAATTTACTTCCATACTAGATAATTGACAAATCAAAGTATTGAAAACAATTAAGTGATCAACAATGTTTGTACCTTCTTTCATCTATAAATTGTACAACTGCCTCTTCAAGAAGATTTTTTTCATCAAGGAATTTATCATATACATACTTTCTAGTATATTCCATAAACCTATTGTTGTCTCCTCTCCAGCGATGTTAAACAACACTTCATCTGCCAGACACAAACAAATGGTATTGAGGGATATTGCATCCAGATCTTCTCAATCCTCATCTATCATGCTTGTCAGTTTCTTTGAATTTCCCTCCAAATCCTTTTTCAATCCTTGTTGCACAAGTAAATCCCACATCTTGAGCTTTCGTAGCTCAAAGCTAGTATTTCCGTTGAATTTCTCCACCTCAAACTTAGAACTCTACATCTTTGCCATTAACACAAAAAACCACCCAAAGTACAGCTTATAAAATCAAACTCTTTAGAATATGTGGAGAAACCAATCATAAAGTTCAAGGTTGAACCAAAGAAACATTAATTTTAAAACCAAAATATATATAATATATTTATATAAACATTAAAACCTTTTACTTAAAACAAATTTCCACCTCACTTTTAAAAGCGATCCTTTAATAAAATAAATTGTGTGCTTTCAATTTATTTGTCCATAATATATGACAAAAGTACGCTATGCCTTTCCCTTGTGATATGTGCATAATAAAACCAAAAAAGTTCCACGCTCATACCTCTTTGGAGCTCTGTGCATATACCTTATGTTCAATAGTGATCATTCCACGAGTATCACTCCCCCTCCACGAGTTGCAGAGTGCGATAATCTCGAAACTTGTTTCCTCTGCATAACCCTCCACATTTATTGCTTTCTCTCCACGAGTCGCAGTGTGATAATCCCAAAACTGGATGGTATCATGCCACTCATAGAGCCTATTCAAGCAGAATATCAATATCACCCCTACCCATTCAAGCAGATCGGTCTTCCTTTTTATGGAAGCGATCCCAGTGACCAATGATTTCCTCTATGGATCGCTTGGCTAACTCGATCTAATATCACTTGTTAGGAAACGAAAGTATATACAGAGCACAAACCAGCAATAAATCAAGGACAATAATCACAAAATTTAACATAGTGATTTACGTGGAAATTTAATATGGAAAAAAACCACACGGCAATGATAATCGGTATCCTTATTATTCAAGGGAAAATAGCAATAGCCAACACATACATACAACCATCCTCTCCTCACAGACACATTTCATTCCACTGTATTGCGTCTCCACACCTCTAAGAGTATGCTAGTTATATAGGATCTGAAAGATAGTTAGACGAACTGATTACAACCCAATCCACTAATTACACAACCTGTTCATTGAAGAATGCATGCATGCACATTCTAAATTTAGTTGATATACATGCTACCCATGAGAAATTAGTTGACACTTTTTCAAAAAAACAATACATGTTTATAACCATGGTTTGGCTAAAATAACTACAAAAATTATGTACCTTTAGTTGAATACATAAGATAGCTTTATGGAAGAATGGTGTTGATTCCATTGATTTTATATTTCTTTAGATTAATTCACGATGTATTTGTTGTGAAATTGCAGAGCAAGCATTGAATCAACAGCCATATTCAATAAATTCATCCATGTTGAACAAAATGATAAAAATGATTAATTCTATGAATCCCTCAAATGAATTTGAGGATGTGGAACAAAATGATAACAATGATTAATTCTTTGAATCTATTTAATGAATTTGAGGATGTGGAACAAAGAGAGAACAATGATCGATGATGTAGATTAGTGATGTAGATTAGGGAATATCGTTCACATTATTATTGGAAACCTAATCCATTAGGGTTACTCACTTGATGAACTATGAATAATCATTGGGAGTCCAAGAGACCTCTTGGAAGACCAATCCAAAGATCAAGCTTATGCATTTATATCTATATAATATTAATAAAAATTACAATCCATGTTTATCTTCATTTGTGCATTCTAACAATGGTATCATAGCATGTAGTTCTTAGGCACGAAAATGCTATGGTATTTATCCATGGTAAGTTAATTTTGAGCGTTTTACTTGCATAAACGTCTCTCTGCCATCCTTTGTCTACCAAGGGTGCACATTTTGGTGTCAGGTCTGAACGTTTTAATTATTATGAGTCTATGATCCTCTATAGTTCACAAGTGTTAGCTTTCCTCAAAGCAATGAACCCTCCACCTTTGTTATCACACCCAAGCCACTTTGGAATTTTTAAAACCCTTTTTTCCTCATGTGGCGCTCTATGCATGAAACCCTTTGATGGGCATTTTTGTATTTTTCATCTATGAAATTCCAATCCTCTTCCCCTTTGTGATTCAACACACCTTGGAGAGACAACAATAGCATGCATATTCATCGTCCTCAACAACAATATTTTTCCTCTAATTTTACCTATCTAAATAGGCGCATCGTCCGTTGTTGCAATGGCTAGTTTCTTCCATCCCATGGATGATGATCAATAAACCCTAACGTCGTCTTATGTCTTCCATTTCAATATAGTAATCCAACTCTCCCGGTTGCCTTGCACCTCAAAGATCCACAAATTTTCTCCAACTTGTTGTCGTTACCCACTCCCACACATGATCATGTGTGTATGCCTTCACTATCTCTGCATTTTCTCATGCCAAAGAAAATTCTACGTAGGTTAAATTGAAGAATTTTTTTACGGTGAGTTCTACATAGTAGAACTATTTAGAATGAACTTTTTTTTGTGACAACTTTGGCCACAAATTTGAAATCTTTTTGATACAGAATGGATAAATTTAGGGCATCAATTTGGAATAGATTGAATAAACTTTTTTGACCATAGAGTTAAGTTTTTTTGGCAGAGATTGGAATGTTTTGACGTTTCACCTGCTCAATATTCCTAGGTACAGTGGAGGTGACATTGGAAATTGCACAGGATCTTCTTAGGGCTTCTGACCAGTATCTCTTAGAAGGACTAAACCACTTATGTGAAGAGTGTATTTCTCAGGACCTTACTGTGGATAATGTTACTGATATTTTTTTTTATCTAGCTAAGGTTCACCATACCATTTTATTGAAGCATACATGTGATTTGTTCATTTTAAAATGACATGAACATATGTGCACTGTAGTTGGATATTCATTCTTTATTCAAATAATAATTCAAACTGTGCGCGATTACAGGCATCGAATTATAAAATCGCACCTTTTTACACCTTAACTGTACAAGATATTGTCAAATTTTCAATTTGAAAATTTATACAAAAACTTTGTAGTTTTACCATGTATTCGAATTTGTACAGATGTATGAGCATTTATACATGACATGATTAAGTATAGCATAACTAAAGGTGGAAAATTATCCCCAGATTCACCAACAGCAACAGAAGGGCTAAAATTTTCATATTTCATGGAAAAAATTTCAGGTATGTACCTGAAAAACTCAACCAGCTTTATGTTATTGGAGATCAACACTAAAGATCAATTCAAATTCAGAACCAAGGTAACTTGCAAATAGTTTTTTTGCAAGGTTATTTGTAGTTTTTGAAATTAAGCTACAGTGTAAACAAGTGCATTTTCGGTAGAAGCCAACACCCTTCATTTGATGAGTTATAAAGTTTGATTGTTAAAGGGAGGAGTTACAAGAAACCCTTTGAGGTCTAAGTCAGTATTCAAATGACTTGAATTGATGAATGATTAGAGTTACTGAAGACTCTAATACTCTCAACTTACGACAATGTGATCACAACTGACAAAGATCTAACTTGCCTTCTTCATGATGAACTTGAATGAAAGAATCTTCGACATTCTAAACTAGTCCTTCTTTAGAACAACCCCATTTTCGAAGAAGAAGATGATGATGATTCAGATCAATAGCTAACCTAGGAGCAACTCCATGAGACAAATTCAGATACATGAACCAATGAAGTTCATATTTCTCTTTCCCAGCCAATCATCAAACCTTGGGAAGAAATCAAAGACAATAAACACAGAACATGTATATAAAAAGGATGTTACCTTTCATATTCCATATTATACCAAACCAATCGAGTTCCAAAGTGTTGGATTGTTTCGAGAAAGTTGGCCACATGGAGGATCAGTGTTTTAATCTTCATCCTTCTGAGCATTGTAGAAAGCATAATCATCTTTCAGACATATGTTCCAAATGCAAGAAAAATGCAAAAGTAAAGAACCATTATGGGTGGATCACTTCTTGACAATGGTCATCAACAGTCAATAAGATATACTAGTCATACCGAAGAATTCATTCTCTATTATTGACACATCTTGCAGTGAATAGATTTTTTTCTTCTCACCTCGTCCTTGATAGGGGGGAACAATATCATTGATTGACAACCAGGCTTCAAGTTTTGAATTCATATCAGTCAAGCAGTAACAAGTGAGTGTGATTGGTTTGTTGTCATCCCAAAACCACCAAATTGGTTTTTGGGTTTTCCTTAAACCTGAATTTAATAGAAGACAACAACTTTTGTTGGACAACAGTTTATGGTCATCTTTAAACATCCATTCGAGAACACTTCCATTTAGAAGAAGACATCATCTTACATCAACTTCTATCTAAATTAGGAAATGTTCCACAAACCATTGAGCCTTAGAGCCAAGCTCCACCATTTAGAAGAAGAGATCAGAATAAGAACAATCATCTAAAGACGAATCCAAAAGTCAATATTCTATATATATATCATATTAATAAAAAATACAATCCACCCTTATCTCCATTTGCACATTCTAACAATTATCTAATTTTCAAATATTAGAACTTGTTGAATGTTGCTTCGTATTAATTACTTTGAAACATTTATCTAAGTCAATTCAACTTCTTGTTGTTGTTGTTAGACATTAGGTGTCTTGAATTTGGTTTTCTTCTTAAAAAAAACATTTACTATATTAAAAGAGATATTTTGGTGATTTCTTTTGGCTAGTTTTTCTATAAGCCAAGATAAAAATTCCAAGGGTTTTAAAATAAGACAACAAAGGTCGGAAAATTTCAAGGTCAACTGATGGAAATAGAGAATAAGTCGCTTGGGAAAAATTCCTCTCTAAAAAGGAAAACTCCCAGTAAAAAACATAAACAAAGTGAGTTTGGAAAGAACATTACTAAAACAGATGGGTACAAGGACATTTTATTAATGGTTATTTTGGACTAGAATGTTGGATGAATAGATAGATCAATATAATTCACTTTCTCAACTTTCTCATGGGGGTCTCTAAAAATCGTTACAGTGAAATAATTGTAGATACGATCTTATCTTATTAAAGAAAGAGTGCTAGAAGAGCCACATATTCAAATAAGAGGAAAATAACAAGCAAGTAGGAGTGTTCAAAGTGTGAAACAAGGGAGAGCATTAATATATAATTTCTTCATTGATTATACAAATTCTAGACTCATGTGTTGTTGGCCATGTCCAGAAGTCATCTAAAGACCGTGAGGTGCATTGTTAGCCAGCGCCAAAAGTCATTTAAAGGCCATAATGTCATGTACTGGGTGTTATATAATCTTATTAAAGAAAGCATGGAATATAGTTTGATGTATTTTTGCGCTTATGCCATTATCACTCATAGTTAATATTACCTCCCCAAGCTAGGGGTAACTAAGGAGATCATGTCTTGAGGCCCACAAGTAGTTTACTCGGCATGATTCATATTACTTGTGGACCCTTGGAGGGCGTACTTGTTTGTATTTGAGTGTTTTGCATGGAAGATGAAGGACATTGGCTTTGGAGGCATATTGGCATGGCTAGAGGATGGGATTCCACCCTTCTCCACTTCAATGTTGGCCTTCAAAAGCCTAGACGTCACCCTCCTAGCCCATGACGTCACCTAGGGGCTAGGGTTTGATGGATTCTCTTGGTGAATTGATGGAGGAGGCACTAGCATAGACCTTGGCACATGAGAGAGTGACATATGGCATTTGGAGGCCCAACATCCCACATTTTCAGTGTTGACATCACTCCTTTGAGCCTAGCATCACCCTACTAGGGAATGATGTCACCCTCTTTAGGGTTTTATCTTATGTAAAATTCATTTTTTGTAAATTGAAAGGGAAAATTAAGAAGTTGGCCCTCTTGTGTAAAGAAATGACTTGAGTCTTTTGGTGGCTAGAATTTCCCATATAAATATAGCTAGTCAAGACTCATTTGTTGATACTTAGAACACATCACCAAAAGACTTCATCCTCCCTTGAAATTCGGCCTTCTTTACTTCTGATTTCCTCTGAAATTTGACTTGTATATCAAATGAATGTATAATGATATTTATTTATACCATTT